>JAJJMA010090530.1:0-12841 GCA_023529015.1 Papaver nudicaule
CTTCCGCAGCTAATGTTTACATTTCGTGTTCAAATGTATGATATTTTGCATAAGCTTTGGTTTTCTTCTTTTGTCATTTTTTTTTTGTTACTTGCTCCCCTTTTCTATGGTTTTACGTTGGTTCCAGTTTTACTCTATTCAGTTCGTCGACCACAATTTCAGTTTGCGTTGAATTATTATCACTATTTCATTTCTAGAATGGTTGGCCAATGCACTTTGCTGATCCTGTTGGGGCAATGAAATGTGATGCATCTCAACAGTTTGTGGCCTTTGGTCAATTATGGGATCCAGACCATGTCAGAGTTTTAGGAAAGGGAAATATGCTCTAGAACTTACTTGCCACAATACTAATGTGTTTAGGTATTGCGTAGTTACAAATTCACTAATTCAGGAATTGAAATCATTGTATCTGTCTGTACCTGCAAGCATGTACTGGGAGGCCAGAACCCTTGCAGAACAAAACCTCCCGAGCTGTGGCCGTCAGAATTTAGGAAGCTAGTTGTTAATGGTCCAAGGATGACAAGATTTCCATGAAAGGTATGACCAAAGGCCTGATTCTATAATTACTAACTGTGGTGACCTACACTAGCTAGGATCATCTTCACCGCCAGCATGTCGGTTTCTAGAAACCTACTGTGCTTAGTAAATACTATGACTATTTGGTTTCCTTAATATACTCCATAAACAAATTCATGACGAAAAAAGAATTATAGTCCAAATAGGACTCACCTCCCTTCTCTCCCTATAAAAACAAACTTATGGCTTTAAAGATTTTCTCATTAGCTCCCTTCCTTGTCTTTGGTCAGTCTCTTTGTCTTTGAGGGTTTGGAGTTGACAAATTAAGTTTGAGCACAATGAGCATACCAGAGTTGGAAGAAAGTTGGGAAATCATTCAGTTGGGGATAACAAAACTCACCAATATTCTTGAAGGTGTCCCTAACGAATCACCAGTGGATGGAGTGATGATGTACCATACAGTTTATTCTATGTGCACTCGGAGACCACCCCGTGATTACAGACAATCAGAAATTCACTTTGAGATGTACGAAAGATATGCAGGAATTTATAACAATTACTTGCAATCGAAAGTTTTACCAGCCATTCAAGACAAGCATGGTGATGTATCTATGTTGCAGGAACTCGTTAAGAGGTGGGCTACTCACAAGGTTATGGTAACTAAACTCTGTCGATATTTCAGTTATCTCGAGCGCTTTCTCATTCCTGACAGAAGTCTTCCAACGTTAAAAGATGTTGGGTTCAGTTCCTTCCGGAAAATTGTCGTCGAGGAGATGAAAGTTAAGGATGTTGTTGCGGCGTTGATTAATCAAGAACGCAAAGAAATAGATCAAACTCTGCTCAAGAACGTTACAGAGATTTTCCTTGACCTTGGGATCAAGGATATATGACACACAAACCAGTCAAGCGACAGCCCCAGTTACTCGAGCTATATAGACGTCCCCACCCAACATCTCCATCCTTCACTAGCTAGCTGTAACACACTTGATGCTATGTACTCCTAAGAGATGCAGATTAGACCGGCTGATATCTGGAGGATGTGATGCCTTTTTTCTAGATTTTTTTTTTCCTGATTCTTTTGCTTTGTTTAAACTTACTACTATTTCTGTCAGTCTCTGCTAAATTGTGATCCTTAATTTTTGTTGCATTTTTATTGGATCCAAACCATGTCAGAGTTAATAGGAAAGAAAATATGCTATAGAACTTGCCACAATACTAATGTGTTTCCAGTATAAATATTTCGTAGTTATGAATTCACTAATTCAGGAATTGAAATCGTTGTATCTGTACCTACAAGCATGTACTGTGAGGCCAGAACCCTTGCAGAACAAAACCTGCCGAGGGTCATAAAAGCATATAAAATAAGATTTCAGCAAAGTACATGAACTTACTCTCTGCAGCATTCTCATCTTTTCCCAGAACAACAACTGGTTTCTTTAAAATGGCTTCTACCGGGCAGGTGAGAATTCTCCAGAGCTTCAGATAATGCCTGCCATCTCTCTTCATGCTTTGGCTCTGCAGCAATATAGTGTACGCTTGACGTAACGCTTTTCTAGCAATATAGGTGAGAACTCTTTCCTTAGACGATCGCGAAGCTTCTTCGACTCCTTCGTATTCTGGATATGAATTGCGTGGGAAGACTCTTCTGGCAATGCTCTCACATAATAGAGTTGACTTAGCGAGAGAAGAGTCCAGCAGTGGACACCATTTCGAACGATACTGATCTTACCGACTTCGCCAGATTTCATGAATTGCAAATCAGAAATTAGACACTCTGCAAAGAGTTCAGAGATTCGGTCGTGTAGGAATCTGTAATCAGAATCGCATCTAATCTCTCCAGAGCTCTTCTCAGTATCGAAATGTTTTTCTCCTGTCTCAAGATTCTCGCATTTTCCTTCTCTAGTACAGCTCTTTTCTTCTCTGCTAAATCCTCTGTGCCTGGGGCGCCACAGTAGATTTTTCGAATCTAGCTTTGGGTGCCACTTCAATTTTGTAATCAATATAAAAAGCCTATGTGCTATTTTCTTTCCAGACTCTTTTGCTTCTTGATTTCTTTCTCCTGATTCTCTTTTCCTTGACAAGTTTTCGAACTCCAAGACCTTCATGAAGTCTATATAGAATTTCAGGCAAGTCTTTGAAGTACCCAAATTCAGCAAATGATTTCAAATTACAAGAAAGGGTTTTGGGATGGTTTTTGTGAAGCCACAATGCAGCTCCATGAAAACTTTCCCTATCTGACTTTCCAGTTCCTCTAACTGCTCTCAAGTTGCCTATTGAGTTTCAATGTTGTTAATGCGTCGTGCTTCCATGCTAGTTCTAACCTATGAGTTAGACTTTCACATGATGTATCAGGAACTACATGGTAGAAGAAATCAAGTAATGGATTTCCAGTGGAACCATAAGTAGCTGATCCATTCTCAGTCCACATAATCTGCGGTGGAGTGAGAATAGCAGTTGTGTTGAAGTTGGCTGTCATTAGATCCATAAAAGAAGACTTTGAAGATGAATCAACTGCATGATTTTGTTTCTGTGGAGTGATGGGTTGGTAGATTTCGAGGACCAAGGAGTTGAACAACCGCAGAAGACATTTTTGTGTTCGTCTCCGAGCTTCGCACTTCGCTGATTGTTCACTTATGGTTAAAAACTTGACTGTGTTTGAGAAATCTCTAATGTATATCATCTGTTTTTAAACATGATGATTTCCTTGGAGTGCAAGGGTCTTTGGTTAATTTTCAATGAGTTAAAGAATTAAAAAAATGAATTTGACCTTAGAAAATGCTTGGGCACAGAAAGTGTTTTCTAGCTTTCATGGAACTGGTCTTGGAGTTGTCAAAACGTTAGTAGTCTGTCAAATATCTCAAGACTATGTTAAGTTTGATTGAAATTGGATATAGAATACTAGAATAGATTTCAAGGCAATGGATTAGATCAAAAATGATTTGCATTAGAGATCCCAGTATCAGAGGTACAATCCCCTAAGTAGATTTATTTTAGGGCTTCACAGGGGTTGTTTGGCGCCAAAGATTCATATGTTCAATTTCATGTGGTTTTTGGTACTATAAACATTATCCTGACAAGTATGTCTAGTATTGTGACAGGTTTACTCAGGATTCAAATCCCATTGGAGAAGGATTCAAATCCGAAGTAAATAATCTTCTGAGAAAACCTTATTGTATTTACATCTCAGATGGAAATTCAAAAATTAAAATCTCTGCATTAACAAATCATAGGCTCGTAACCTGAAGGGCTTGGATATATAGAGAGAAGGCAAACATAAGCTAGAAGACAGTGAAACCATCACACAACATAGCAACTATAGATCCTTTATATATAATAATTCTGTTGCTCACATAATCAATAGAAAGATTGCATGAAACTATCCACAATGGTTCAATTGTGGCTGGGTTTACTATTTAGGGTTTCAAAAGAGTTTAAATAGATAAAAACATATAAACCTCCAGCAGATACAACACTCTACTTCTACAACGAATAGATCAGATTAGGCGCGTACAGCGTAAACAGAGCCACCCAGACAGCCAGCCTAGAAACAACAGCAGCACTCCTCCAGCACACAACAGCAACAAAGTGCAGCCAAACTGCAAAAGGTGTGAAAAGAATTTTCAGTAAGGAAGTTAGCGACAAAGTTTCCTGACATATATCTCAGATGGAATTTAAGCTTCTTAAAACTAGCATATTTTCCAGTCGACCGAATTGAAGTCACTTGCAGTTCAATAGAGACAGTGAACCCTTTGACTAAACCCTAACAAAGTAATATAGTAAGTGTTTACAAAGACTGCAATCATAAACATCACAGTGAATTTTTTTTCTCCGCTAAGTCCGAATTGTATTGATGAGGAAATCAAAAGTTACATGAGATATTTACAAAGAAAGGGCGTCAGAAGACCCCAAGACATAGTCTTGATGATAAAATGTTTGGCTATACCCTATAACAACGATGAGTCTGCCTGCAAACATTTTATCATCACCCCAGCAAGATGTCCATGACAGTAAGTGGACAATAACCATTGTTTATTAAAGAGGATGACAGAACTTATTCAAGGACCAGACATAAGGTCTGCATACTTTCATACGACTCTACATCCCCAATATACGTGTCACCCCTTCTTAGTTGAATTGTATGCAGTTGTATGCACTACGAAAACTGTAAGTATCGGAGATCCAAACTGAATGACTAATCAATGGCAGATGTTGTAGAACTTAGAACCTATAACTCCCAAATAGCTAAAAGAACTGGTTGTTTACTCTTCCTTCATGGTAAATATGAGAACCTATTAGAACATATATGATTCCAATCATTTAAACGGACTTTGGACTGAAAGCAGAACTCCTAATTTTAGTATTCACATGCTGTTTTACTAGGTTGAACAGATCGAATGAGATCATGTGTACATTCTCAAACAGAGCCAGACAGCCAACCAAAAAACAACATTCATCCAACACATAACAGAACAAAGTGCAGCCAAGCTATAAAAGGTATCCAAAGAATTATCAGCAATTTAGCTAGTAGTTTAAGATGAGAGAACTGATTCAGTTGACAACTAGTCTACAAATGTTCCTTTAAGCCGATAATTCTTAAGTCTGCAAATTCTCCAGTTCCCGTCAGAGTACACTAACACTCCAACAACTTTGGCTAAAACCCAAAAGTACTAGTTTAGCTGACAACTGACAATAGCAATGAACCGAACATAGCATGAAAAACAAACCTATATGAACAATGAATATCAATTTCTTAAACTACCTAAAAACAACTTTATCATCACCCCAACCAAGATATCCACAACAATTAAAGAGAAAGAAAAAACACCAACCTTCTGATCAAGAGAATCAGAAAACCTACTTAAGAACAAGACATAACAGTGTGCATGCTTCTATAACTGTTCAACCAAGCTAAGGCCTAACCTATAAGAACGAGATTCGTTATAATGAACAATCTGAATGTCCAGAAAGAAAAAAAAACGAGCCGAGTTACACGTCACTATTCTGAGCTTGCATATACGATGACAGATGTTCTGGAACTTACAACCTATAACCGATTACCAAATGATCGACACTCCAAGATAGCCTAAAACACAGTTTTACTCTATGATTCGTTGCCCTAATTGATATGAACCTTACTGAAACTTGAACAAAACAATTGTTAAAGGCAAATCACATAAATTCCCGAATCAAGACAATCACAAACAATTCAAGAAATGTGAAAATAACATACCATCCCCTGAAAAAAGATGTACATCCATCATCAGATTGATGGTGGTGATGATATTGGTAACCTTGGTATTGTGGTGGTTGTTGTTGTGGTGGTGGATACCCATCATTATCGAAGTAACCTTGGTAACCAGGATTCGGTGGATACCCTTGATGATGATGTCCAGGATTTGGAGGTGGCGGTGGATAACCATATCCAGGTTGTGGTGGTCCCTGTGGATATCCTGGTGGTGGATATCCTGAACCATACCCTAATTTACACAAAATTGACCCAAAATTCAATCAGGAAAAAAAAAAAAAAAAAACCCAAAAAAAAGTTCAAGAAAATCCCAGAAAGAAATCATATCCTTTTACCTGGTGGCGGGTAATCCTGTTCATGAGTATGGCTATGAGGATAACTCATCTTGATCTTTGATTAAGAGGATGAAAATGAAAATCGGTTGTTGTTGTTGTCGTCGAAGAAGATGATCACAGAGTATAAAGAGTCTTCGGTTAGTAATGTGAGGTTTTGTTTTTTTATTTTAATGACTTCTGATTATGAGGTGTAAAAGTTTTGTTGTGTTTATGGGACACGGGTTTTTTTGATGTTCGTATGACGGCCAACTCTCGTCGGTAGGTGTAACAAACAGAAAGAACTAGTATCATGTAGGACAACTAAAGGCGGGCCCACTCAAGTGCCTTCATCTAACGTTGATTTTGTCGTTGGATTTGAAGGGTGTAGATCTGTTTGTATCTGTAGCTTGTGTTTATCCATCCATAATATGACCAAACAGGCAGCGACTCTAAGAAAAGATTGAAAACTGATGATTCTGTCGTCTCTGTAAGGTTTTTAATTTTTATCTTTTCACCCTCCATCAGAAGTCAATACCAACCGACAAGGAAGTTTTCAATTCAGTTAAAATATTAGTCCACTTGATCTACCCAAGACTAATGTGCATCTAGCTCTGTGTCTCAAACCTTTAAAAGTAAACCCTGTTATTCCTGTGAAAGCAAGTAGTATACGATCTTCAGCTCAGCTTACAAAATACAACTAGACATGGAAGAAGATGGAGTGAAGGTATTGGGGATGTGGTCTAGCCCTTTTGTGTACAGAGTAATATGGGCACTAAAGTTGAAAGGAATCGAGTATGAATACATAGAAGAAGAAGACATATACACTCAAAAGAGTGACTTGTTACTGAAGTACAACCCAGTTCATAAGAAAGTACCAGTTTTTGTTCATGGTGGGAAAACCATTTTAGAGTCCATGATCATACTTGAATATCTTGAAGAAACATGGCCAGAGAAATACCCTTTGTTATCTAAAGATCCCTGTCAAAGATCTGTATCTAGATTTTGGTCAAAGTTCATTGATGATCAGGTAAATAATCTCTTACTACTGAAGTTATATTATTATATACTGTACATGATTTTCATCTGATATTTGTACATTATTTGGAGTTTTGGGTATCATTTGTGGACATCTTTCAAACACATATTGGCTCTATGATTAATTTACTGCATAATCATTTTGTGTATGTATGAATTTGTAATTGTGGTTTGTCAGTTTCCTAAACAAATTAAGAAAGGGGATTACACAAGTCTTGATTAGTCTTTGCAGATGAGATTAATCAAGGAAGAACCCTGGTCAATTGATGTTGACAAATACTCTGTTTACCATTATAGACTTATTCTTCTTATTTTCAAGAAATAACCTATAGTCTACTTAAGGTCAGGGAAGACTTTTAACTCTATGAATATTGGAAGCGAGTTTGATACTTTCTAATGGCATCATTTTTCAATGTAGGGTGCAACATTTTGGAAATTCTTTTCCACAGCTGGGGAAGAACAGGAAAAAGCCATAAAAGATATCTTACAGATTTTAAGAACTATAGAAGAACATAGCAACATTAGCAAGCATAAATTTTTCGAGGGGGACACGATTGGGTTTACCGACTTAGCCTTTGGATGGATGGCTTTTTGGCTACAAGTGATGGAAGAAGTGGTCGAAGTCAAGTTGATTGAAATTGGCTCCTTTCCTCACTTGCACGCATGGAGGGAGAATTTCAGACAAGTTCCTGTTATCAAAGAAAACATTTACGACCATGATCTTATGTTGGCTCATTTCATACGCATGAGGAAGATGTATTGTAATTAGCTAGCGCTATCTTACTTAGTAGCTCTCTTATACCGTGTGTTATATTTTGTTTGGTAAGCATGTATCCTGCTAAGTTATGCATGGTTTACTAAAATCACTTGTTCTTTAAAAGTTAAAAGTAAGATGATAAAAATTTTCGATGACATGACAGCGTGAGAAAAAAAAAAAAAACGTTTTCCCCTTACAAAAATTGCTCTTGCGTAGCTAGATCTTCAACCTGGCAAATTTGGGGGCGAGCCAGTTTTTAATGGGGGCGAGCACTACTTCAAATATCCCACCCCAGTTTATAAGGGGTGGCTAATTACAACTAATTTATCCTAATCAGTTACAAATCATAATTACCACTAATTATCTACCCACTAATTTTCCCTCTCAATTTTCAGTTACAAAAAATCACTCCCACTCCCCCTACTCCTCCATTAACTTCCCACATAACTTCTCAAAAAAACAAAAAACAAAAAAAAAAAAAACGAAACCCAAAAATCGAATTCGACCTCTTCATATTTTCTCAAAATCCTTACTTAGTAGTCTCGAGTTCGCATTGAATTCATGGCTATCGACGGAGAAGGAGATGATTCAACAATTATTTACAAGAGAAGGAAAGAAAAGAAAAAATCAAATAACAACCGTGAAGAAGACGAAGAACAACGGGAGGAAGAATCTTTGGCGGAAATGCATAGGTAAGTTACTGTAATCACCTTTGCAATTGTTTTGGATGTAGTTTGAATTGATTTGATAGGTTAGAAACCGTGAATTGAATTAACAGCATGAAAACTCGTCAAGCTATGGAAGAATAGCACGACGATTTTACAGTTTCAGAAAAAAAAAATCAAGAACAATCGTCTTGCTGTTGAACAAAAGCTTGACGATTTACATAGTTTCAGATGTAGTTTCCTAGTTTTGCATGTACAGAATCGTCATACAATAATATATTTCCTTGACGAGTTGCCCTAAATCGTCTGAATATTGTCCCCAGAAAAAAAAATTAAGAAGAATCGTCGAGGTTTTCCATAATTCCTTGACGAGTTAGTCACTATCAGATTAAATTTCCTATTTTTGCATGCCTTGAATCGTCATGTAACTATACATTACCTTGACGAGTTTCTTGAAATCGTCTCAATAGTGTCACAAAGCATGACGAGTTTGGACATAGAAAATTTTGGTTATGTTCAGTTTTATGAGTAAATCGTAATGCTTTACCTTGACGATTTAGAGTGGGGCTTAATAAACTCGTCGTGCATTTGTAAAATTCCTTGACGATTTAGATTGTTCTGATGAGAATCGTCATATATTCTTTTGTTTCCATGACGATTTACTGTGTCATTTTACTTGTTAATTGATTTGTTCTGTGTATGTATTAAGGTTGGAGAAAATCAAAAGGGGAAAAAGACCAATATCACCCACGGGTTCCAAACCAAGTCTTCGTTCTACCAGACAGCGACCCGTGATAATCCGTGAGCCAAACCCTGATGTAGTTCCTACTCCTATGGAGTTCGATGATGATGGTAATGATCCGAGGGCTGAAGATGATATTCCTCTCGACGTGCTCCAAGTGCAATTTGACGAATACGCAGTTGATGGGGTACAACCTAATGACGTACCCCAAGGTGATGAGGATGATGAGGATAGTCCTAATGATGATGAGGATATTCTTAATGATGATGATGATGAGGTCCAAGGTGAAGACCAACCCCAAGGTGAAGACCAACCCAAACGCAAAAAGAAAGCTAAAGCGAAGGAACCACACATTCCCGATGAGATTCTGATGCTACCAAAAGAACACGGACCTTACGGGGTACCAGCTGATGGTGGAGAGGTTCTTTTCGGATGCAAAACCTCTTGGGCTCAAACAGTCTACGCTACCATGGTAATATACCCGTCCCTTGCTTATAATTTAAGATATGTTTAGCTAATTTGATTGTTATTAATAAATTTTTATCTCGTAGGTTCATTCGAATGCCACTAGAATATTGAGGCACCAAACGGCGTACCGCAATATGTCCAACTGGCCGCTTGAAGGTGAATGCGAAAGGTTCATAGAGATTGTTGACAACTCCGGTCTGAGGCCAATCGTGGATAACTCTGTTATCAACTATGACAGCGAGACAGTATCTGCATTCTGTGAGAGGTATTATGCGGAGACCGACACCATGCACTTT
This sequence comes from Papaver nudicaule, assembly GCA_023529015.1. Lineage (NCBI taxonomy): Eukaryota > Viridiplantae > Streptophyta > Magnoliopsida > Ranunculales > Papaveraceae > Papaver > Papaver nudicaule. Next base: position 10,039 of record JAJJMA010090530.1, read on the forward strand.
GGGTTCGGGGAGATGGGGCTCACTCCTGAAGATGCTCATCATACTTTCCAGGTCAAAATTGATGGCAAGTCAACCAGTGAATGCTACGAAAGGCAACTCACTTTTCAGAGACTTCGTGAATTGTGCGAAGAGTTGTTTGGGTGGGGTGAGGACGAGGCGAACTCATGGTTTATGCTTGACAAGTATGACAAACCGAAGAGGGAGTTCAATCTGGTAAGGTTGAGAGCGGAGTATTCTGGGACCAACAAAAAAGAAGAGGATGCTGGACTGAAAGATCATGAAGTAAGGGCTGCTGCTGCGGCTTATCTCTTATATGTCCTCGCTATTTGTGTATTCCCTTCGTCTGCCGGTAACAGGGTGAACGCCAACTACCTCCAGCTACTACATTCCTTGGATGAGGTGAACCAGTACTCGTGGGGAACAGCCATAGTGTCACACGTGAACACGGCGCTGAGAAAGGTATCCCGGCATAAAACTGCTCAATTCAATTGCAACACGTCTCTGCTGCAGGTAATATATGATTTTTGGTGGTTTAAGTTCGTACATATATATGGCATGTTGTTTATGTGTAGTTGATGCTCTTCACAGGTGTGGATTTATGAACACTTTCCGAAACTAATGGCAGCAAATGATAAGTGGATTGATCTGGCAAAGAAAGGGCAATGGCAACCAGATCAACCAAGAAGCCAGAGGTACATGTTCACGGGGGATCAGCTGAAGGGAAAGAAGAATTGGTACCTTTTCGTTAGCCAAAGATTAGACAGCATGGAGGCACATGAGGTAGTTTTTGACCCCTACATGGACCATAGGAAGGAGGGAAACATGGCACCAAGAGAACCAATTTGTATGTACAATGGTCCTTTGTGGCACCCCCTTGGGCATACAATGTACGACCCGAGCCGAATAATGAGGCAAGTCGGGTATATTCAAGATCGTCCACTTGACAAAAAAGGTGATGGGGCATTCAAAGTGGATCGTGATAAATCAGGTGCTGACATTGGACGTATCGTCGTAAATTACAAACCAGAGCCCTCTTACAAACATTGGAATGCATGGATGGATAATTTGATAGACGAATATCTTTTATGGGATCCGGTGGTGCTTGGACATGAGAGCACAAAAGAATACATGCATTGGTATCTTGCATTCACGCATGCCAAAGTGATACGTGGGGAAGGGGAAGTCAGAGTCCCTCGTGGCCGTGGTGGACGTGGGCGTAATATCGTCCATGATGATTCTTCGTTGTACAAGTTATGCGTAAGTATACATTTCGTAATTGAGTTGTTTAAGATTCACACTTAGATTACTCAAACATCTAACTCATTTTTTTTTATGATAATAGAAGGAGCGGTTGAAAGATGTCCTCAACTGGTTGTGTTTGAGATCGGATAAAGGAAAGGGGTTGACCGAAGTTGAACTGAACCAACATAATCAACACATTAGGCACATCAATATGCCTGAGGCGGAGCACATGTTTGAGGAATTACGACGCAACACGAAGAGTCGTCATATTGAAACCAGTGACACTCAAGAGACAGGAGAAACTTCTAGACGAGGTCGTGGTCGTGGCCGTGGTCGTGGTCGTGGTCGTGGTGAAGGTGAAGGTGAAGGTGAAGCCGATGGGGGCAACAATGATATGGTTTAGTTTTTTCGTTTCGCACTTTGGTTTTAGTAGGTGAAAGAATATTATGTCGGTTTGGTGTGTTTGATACATTTTTCGTTTCCTAGGTTGACAACGGTTTTTTTTTGTTTTTAACGGTTTGTTGATGACAATGGTAAATCGTACTTTGTTTGATTCATTTGTGTTAGTTTACATGTCTAAATTGTTTGGAAACTCAAAGAAAAAATCAGAAATTCGTCATGGTTTATGTTCAAACCACGACGATTCCGACAACCTGTTTCCAAATAGCTGTTAATACACCTAAACTCGTCATGGTCATGATGTAAATCACGACGATTTGAGCACAACTGTTTTTTGTCAAATCTAAGTCGTCAAGATCTTATAACATAGTATGACGATTTAACTTGTTTTCTTGGCAGAGGGGTGATTCTTCTCAAAGATAAATCGTCAAGGTGTTATTACATAGTGTGACGATTTAGCAAGCAGTATTTTCGGGCATTTTAGATCTACTTCTTAAATCGTCATGGAACTTCAAAAAACTTGACGATTGTTCATCTCTACATGCTGGGTCGTCATAGACCATCATAAATCCTTGACGAGTTTTGGAGAATCGTCACAATATTATGTCATTTCTTTGACGATTCTGGGACGAAGCAATTGGGTTGAGTTGATTTTCGACAAATTTAACATTGAAGTGAGTCTTCCCATAACTGTTTTGATCTTTGAGGATCATGTTTGAACATTTTCGAAAACACATCGACAAATGGTGGCGGTGGTGGGGGGTGGAATTGGAGGCGGCGGTGGTGGTGGAAATGGAGATGGTGGTGGTTATAATGGAGGTGGTGGTGATAATGGCTAACTATATAGTCTTAGGATGATTTTCTAATTAACAATCTAATATTTTTGATAATCAATAATTTATTTGCTAATCCCAATTACAATCTCTAATCCTAATTATGGTGTATAAGGGGTTTTTGAGATTACTTCATTGTGACCCTATTTTGGATTCGCCTTCGCCCCCATTAAAAACTGGCTCGCCCCCAAATTTGCCAGGATCTTCAATGTCGAGGATACGCATAACAAATTGTTTTATAGATGGTTGGTAGTGATGTTGTTAAAAGTGTTGTTTTTAACGTTAATTTGACATTAAAATAAATAAGAGTGTATTTGTTATCATGTAAA
>JAJJMA010090537.1:0-18371 GCA_023529015.1 Papaver nudicaule
TCTTGCATCTAGTTGAGCGACGTCTTTTGGTATCTCCATCTTGACGCTTGCGTTTTTCGGTTGAAGTTGTTGCTACCGTAACTTCATTATCTTGGTACAAAAAATGATAGTCGAAATTGGGTTCTTCTCCTATTGAAATTCCCGTAGGAATATGAGTAGGGGTCGAAGTTTGAGGAACATACGGAAGTTGGGAGGAAGGAGATTCAAAGTTAGCTTGAGGTATATAGGGAGATTGGGAGGAAGTAATAGGAGGTGGAGTAGAATATAAATGAGTGTTGAAAGGAGGGTTGGGAGGAGGGGTGGAGTATTGAGGATGGGATGAAGTGTGGGGATGAGGGGTGGCTTGTTGAGTATGGGATGAAGTGTGGGGATGAGGGGTGGCTTGTTGAAAGTTGTTTAGGTTAGGATTACGGTTGAAAGGAGACCGAGCGTTATAAGGAGTGGAGTTTTGAGAGCTATCACCATCATCCAAGTCGAAATTATCACCTCGATGACGAAATGCACTCAATTGAGAGCGTAGAAGTTTGTACTCATCCCCAAATGCAAAGATCTTCTTTTCACGCTTATAATACCCTTCTCTTGCAAGCATACACTACAAAAATCAAATTTGAAGTTAGTATAAAGCAATTTCAAATGATTTAGAAATTTGTCGAGCAAACAACTTACTAAGTTCTTGTAATCCATATCCGGATTTTGTGTATGAACCTCCTCTAAATCTTTTAGAAATTTGTCGACCTCGCACTTAATGATACTAAATCTACCGGAAACGCATTTTCGATTGTGAGGATTTCCTTCCATCAATCTAACAAATTCATCAAGAACAAGTGGCCAAAAATTTTGTTTTCTACTCCCTTTCCAATTTCCACCCTTCTCATACTTAATATATGCATTCACAATAGCTAAATCTTCGGTTTTGTTATAATGTTTGGCCATTTTGAAGAAGAAGATGATGAATTGAAGAAGAAGAAGAAGAAGAAGAAAATCAATATGATGATGATTTGAAGTAGGTTTGAGAAGAAGTAAATCAATATGATGCTTTTAAGTGATTTGAGAAGAAGAAAACCAAGTTTGCTTATATAGGAGTAGCCAAAACACAACAAAACAAAAAAAAATAGCCGTTACATGTTTGAATTCCTTAATCCAAAGGCTGTAATCGACTATCCGTTGGCAGATTGCGAGATCTAGCCATTGATTTTCTCGGCGGGAATTGGATTTCCGTCTCTTGCGGGAATTGGATTTCCGTAAAGAATTGGTTTCTTCACAGGAGATTGTTCCTTTGCTCAAACACAATGGTTCCTTTGCTCTAATATTTCATTATTCAAACACAATGGTATCTAAGTTACAATGGTCTTGAAGTATCATATTTTGAAGTATGTATATCTAGGTCTTGAAGTATGGAATAACAATTAAGATATTTTTTCCCAAATCACATTTTCATTAAACTTCGAACATAAACATACTAATTGAAACTAACACATAAAACTTGGAACATAAACATACTAATTGAAACTAACACTAATAAAACTTGGAACAAAAACATACTAATCAAGGTTGATTACTTCATCATTGTCCGAATCATAAATGGTTTGGACTCCAACTCTCTTTCCCCTTTTCTTCAAAATTCTTCTTTTTCGTTCTTGATAATAATCTTGTTGAGTCGGATCCATGTTAGCAACATCCATATCTATTATAATTGTCTCTTCTTCCTCTTCGGATTGGTAAAAATCCATTGGGTGTTTTCTTCAAGATTCACAAATGCGGCCTGTTGAAAGTTGTTTTTCTTTTCTTCTTTTCTTGCTAGCATCTTCATGTAATACCCAAGTATTGATTTTTGTTCTTCGTCAATTTCAATACTCTCTTCTTCTTCTTCTACCTTTATAGGTCTTGAAGAACTTGCTCCCCTTGAAAAACTTGATCCATTCCTAACGATTCCCGCTTCCCGATCTTTTCTTGCATTTTCTTCTTGTTTAGCCTTTTTCATTCCAATTGGTCTTGCCATCTCCTTGTATTTCCAATAACGTTGTCCATAAGGTAGAATTTCGACACCATCAACTAATTCACAGGGAACATGACCGTTTTGGCTAGGATCACCAATATTTTGCTCATTAGTTAATTCATAATCATATCCGGGGAGAGTTTTTCTTAAAACTTCGTAGCACGCATCAAACTTGAATGGAGCTTTGTTGGCATACATAAATTGATCTCACTAGTGGAAAAGGAGCGTTTTAGAACTGACCAGGGCTTTAGGAAAAGAACTGACCTGGGCCATTGCGCGGCTAGCCCGGTCAAAGTCCGTTCTTTCGCTAGTTAAAAAGTAGAAAAGTAAAAGAGTTTTTTTGATCCGTTCTTTCATGAACGGTTGGAGATCGAAACTATATTTCAACGGTGTGGATGAACCAATCCCTTTATGGCTATTAAAAATAAAAATAAAGTTAAACCTTATCTTCATTTTTCTTGTAAGCTCCGAGAGAGACAACAAAGTTAAAACCTTATCTTCCTTTTTCTTGTAAGCACCGAGAGAGACAGAGAATAGACGTTAGGTTGAGTGAATATATCGATTTGGAGAAGTTTCAATGGCAGGAGTTAAAGGAAGTAGTGGAAAACGAAGGGGAAAGGTAACGGAAGGGTTGGTTCAGTACAGATAAACGAAGGCGAACAGAAGATGAGGTTTAGATTTTAATGTTTCGAGGTAATGTGCTTATTTCTTTCGCTAATTTTGCAGATCTGTTTATTGAAGCTCTATTGAAGATAATCTTGTTTTATGATTTTGTTTTTTCAGTGATATTCAAGGTATTAACCAGCACTGCAGAATATTAGAGAAAAAACTTATAAAGATGATAAGAAGAAGACTGAAGATTTCTAGGTATCATCTCTTTTGTTTCGATAATTGTTTTTAGATCTGAAAGTTGTAGTATCAATTGAGGCAAAAGGAAGATCTCGATTTCGGATCTGATTTTTGTGACCGATTTGATGTGAATTGAGGCAAAAGGAAAATCTCGATTTCGGATCTGATTTTTGTGACGCGGATTTCTTATTGAGTTTGTAATGTTAACTATACATTTCGGATTTGATTTTGTTTGTATATTTGAACTCTGTGGAAGAATTATGCTTGATTTGAACTTATTTTCTGAATCGGTGTGTCTTCAGAAGTTAAGACAATGATAAATGATGCAAAAAATGGAACTCGAGAAAGAACAGTGAGATTTTTCTGAACAAGTTCGTGTTTTTTAGATCTGATTGTTTGTTTTGTTTTGAAATCTCTCTGAAGTTGTCATGAATTACAGGCGGTCTTGTTTTGTCATGAAATCTCTCTACGCATCTAGTTTTGTTCTCTGAACAACATAATGATAATCTTCATATACTGCTGCATTGTTTGTAAATATGCTACAAGCAATATCTATTGTCTTGCATAGAGTGACTAAAATTTGGAGCACCTGTACCTATAGACTGGTATACTCTCAAAATATGCTGCATTGTTTACAAAAACTACCTAACCTGTTCTGTCTAAAATACTTTTTTGGATGCAATTTGAAGCACTTGTACCTACCGTAAGCAATTTGAAGTCATGAGTTATCAAAATACTAACTATTAGTATGACTTTATACACGAGATGAGTATCTGTCATAACTTCAGGTCTCATCTCAATACAAAGGAATTCTAGTTTTCTATACCGTCTTGGTCATTTGTTCCTCGCTTCTTGAATTTCATTTCAGTACAAAGGAATTCCATGTCTATTTCGTCCTGATCTTTTACTCCTCGCTTATTGAAGCTAACGATACAATTATCATTGCAGGTATCCACTAGTTTGTGTGTCAGTAAATGTTAAACCAAGGGTATCCATCTGTTCCTTTACAATTATCATTGCAAGTAAGTATACAAACCAATCTGATATTTATTTTTTCCTGAATCCTTTTATTTTTGGATATATGTTGGCATGGGAGGTGGTATCTCAAACACTAAATTACATGCATCTGCAGTTAGCAAAGAGCTGCTCCATACAGAAGAATGCAGCTATGGAAAATCGTTTCCGTAATCTTGAAAAGCATTTTGCAGAATTCAGAGCGGTATTGTCTCGCAACCCCTGCACCAGGAATGTCAATAGCAGTTAGGTAATATACTTAATTTTACCTGGGTTTCGGTGTGATCCAAGTGGGTATTTGATCAATATTTGTGTGTATTATTGGGATATATAGAAGCAACAAAGTACAAGTATGTTTTGGTATGGATTTGGTTTAGATTGCTAAATACAATTGTCATTCTTTAGATATTGTGGTTGAATTTTGTACCAAGATTTATTTTACATGTGATTAATAGCCAAGTTCATAAGATTGCTTAGATTTCAGTAACAAAAAAATAGTGTTGAATTTTTGCTATTCTCTCAACATACTTAAACTCTCCAACATTTATTCTTAACTGTCAGTTTATTGATGCTGTTTTTTTAGTTTGTTGTTACTGTTTTTTGGGAAGATTAACTAATGTTTGTTTTGTGTAATGTGGCAGTTACCAAATGGCTTTGGATGTGCTTTTGGGGCACTGCAGTTGATATTGTACGCCATTTACTGGAATCCAAAAGGCAGAGTTGCTGCAGGTGATGATGTACCAATGTGATGGATATTACTACAACTACTTGTGCTCTTAGTGAAGCAGATGATAATTTTAGAACCTAATATTATTACTGGTTCAAATGTTTTAAATTTTGTTGGTTTTGAACTTGGAAGTACTGTCAATTGAGGTCAGTTATAATTTTGATTCTATGTAAAATACAATGGATTCAGGGTTGTTTATGAATGGTGGGTTTAGATTTATAAAATCAGAATCATTCAGCTCAGTCAGAAATCAGCTCACTGAGAATCATTCAGCTCAGTCAGAAATCTATATTGGATTTCAGCCCAATCAGCTCCTTTTGTTATTATTATAATCTAGCTACTTTTACTTTTGTTATTATTATAATCTAACTACTTTTACTTTTATTATTATTCAAATCTAGTTAAGGGACTGCTTTACACAGTTCTCATAAAGAACGTGTCAAGTCAGTTCTATTACAAAGACAAATAAAATCCGTCCCACCTGAGAAGGACGACAAAAGTAGAACTGTTTAAAGCGCTGACTAGGTCCGTTCTTTATATCACTTTAAGAACTGTTTCTAGCCGTTCTTAAACGGACGTTTTCCACTAGTGTCTCGACCTTCTCTAACCTAAACAAGAAGAGTAGTAGTAAAAACGTTAGTATGCTTTCTAATTAAAAACTATTACGACTAACATTATGGGAAATATTTAATAGCTTACCAAGTCTTCATATGATGCGCCACTTCTATGTTGTCGGTAAATACGGCCAAGAATTCCAACATACTCCACAACTTCTTTTCGAATGTGATTTTGCCATCGATTTTGAATCGAACGTTCATCTCTTTCATTAGGATTTCCTGTACATCTCTTAAAAAATGCAAAAAATTTTCCCCAAAATTGAGATCCATTTTGTGCGGCACCAACGGTTCCATCGCATGATACAAAAATAAAACAATTGGTAATGGCAAGATCTTCCTCGGGAGTGAATTTCTTAGCCACCATTTTGATTTGGTGATGAAAAAAATTTGAAAATTTGAAGGGAGAAAGAAAGAATCAATAGAAACAAGATTGATTGGGGTGGATTTGTCAAAGAGAGTGAATTTTCTTATATAGAAGAGATCCCAACGGCTATTTTTTTTGAATTTTGAAAAAAAGAGTCGTTGGGGATCTGACGGTCATGAAAAAATAGAAAGATGGATGGTTAGATGTTGAGGTGTAGAGGGGGTGTAAGGAAAAAAAGGTCAAACGGTATTATTTATGGGACGGAAATCCAATTCCCGCATGACTTCTGGGCGGAAATCGGATTTCCGTAAAAAGTTTTCTGCGGAAATTGGATTTCCGCCCTGCGGGAATTGGATTTCCGCATCGCTTCTCTATCTCTATTGCCTGCTACGGATTGGTAGCAGGCAATAGAGAAGTCTACCAATTTCTCTATTGAATAGAGAAATTTAGCACCATAGTAGTTGCATTTCTCTATTCAATAGAGAAGTCTCCCCAAATAGAGAACCATAGTGCTTGCTCTAAGGGGTATCTAATTGTGGTTGATTAACATAACTAAAATATCCATTATCTAACCTAATAACCCAACCCCATTCTACATTATAACCATCGCCAACACAGTTTCTTTTTCTTCTTCTTCTTCTTCTTCTTCTTCTTCTTCTTCTTCTTCTTCTTCTTCTTCTTCTTCTTCTCTTCTTCTTCTCTTCTTCTTCTTCTTCTTCATCTTTCTCTCGCCACCACCGCCAGTGAGAAACCCACCACCATCGCCATTCATAAACACAGTTTCTTCGTCTTTCTTCTTCTTCTTCATCGTCTATAAACCACCACCACCACCATCGTCTATTAACCTAAGAACATAAATTTCACCTCTGTGCACTCTCAGTGAAAAAGCCAATCCCCACCACCACCACATCGATAATTTTCTCGATTAGGATTTCTATAATTTATTTTTAGGGTTAACTATGATTTTAATCAATTAGGTTTTGTATTTACCACCCCAAAAATCAATTATGGAGACAATCTAATCAAACAGATGAAGGTCAGTGGTTACTGCATATGAAAAATCGTCATGGAACCATGACGAGCTAAGAATCAGATCGAGAAATCAACTTATCTGCTGCTGTTATAGAGGTAAAAATGGAGGTTTGTTTGTAGGGTTTTCAACAATTGGGTTTTTTTGTGCAAAATTAATGATTTCCTTGACGTTTTTGGTAATTTATGTTCTTAGGTTTTCTTTTCTAGGGTTTTTTTTCTCTCTGAAATCTTTGTAGGTTGATTTTAATTTGATTTTAATTTTTTTCTCTCTGAAATCCTTTATAATTTTAGGGTTTTCAGTAATTGAGTTTTTCAATTCGAGATTACAACACGAAAATTTGTCATGTTCTCTAGGTTAACCACGACGATGGTTGGGATTTTCAATTCGAGATTACAGCATGAAAACTCGTCGTGCTCTCTTGGTTAACCATGACGATTGATTCACAAAGATCTCAAATGGGATTTGAAATCCCTTGATTTAAGTTGTCATGGAAATCTCAAAGGATTTTTCAGGATCTTTTGATTCTGGTGCTAGTTGTAGTTGTGGAAATTTCACCAAAGAACTTATAAGTCTCTACTGGCCATTCTTTTTCTTTCACTATTTGTTTGTTTGTATACTAGTTGCAATGTTCTTGTTGCTATGTTTTTATGTAAGCATCGTCTGTTGTTTCAAATTAGAATCTAGTAAGTCTGCGTAGTTTCTCGATGTTTGAAGCCTGTAGGTCACGTGTTTCCCATTTTTAAAACCTGTTACATTTCTGATTTTTAAAGCCTGTCTACTGAAATTTGGTACTTACCAGTAATTTGCAAAGGAAACTCTGTGAAACTCAAGACTAACTTTAAACCATGACAATTAAATTTATTTTGTATTAGTTTGACACCTGTAACATTATAACTTGACATAGAAAATATAGCTATTGCATAAAAACCAAAATAGGCGTCTCCAGCATCATTCTCTGTCGACCATATATGACTATACGCAGTAGACTACTTTCTTTCTGATTTGTTTTGTTAAGAACCCATGATGCACAAGACATAGGTTATGGGCAAGTTTAGTTTCTTTCTGATTTGTTTTGCTTGTAACCCATGATGTACGAGACCAACTATGCTCTAGACATAGAATGGACTATGAGAAAGTAGGTCACCTTTTTATACAAAACCTTGGAATGATATCACTCGCATTGATGATTTACCACTGCATCCACTAGGTAGCTAGCCAATATCTATTTAGATATGCTTTACTTTTTAGTACTTCTACTAGTAGCAGATATGATTTACTAATTTTATGCTTTGCAGGGAAGGAGAACTATTGGACAAATTCAAATATCTGCCAAAGCTTAGCCATGACCAGCTTGCCAGGCGCATGACAAGTGCTTTGTCAGAATGCCTGAACCAACCGTTCAGTGCAACAAATTCATCGAATGTAATTCTTGCCGCCATGGTTATAAACTATCAACCAAGACGACTTTTGTATAATCGTCATGATATATGTGTAACAATGACGATTTTTGTATATTCGTCATGGTTGTAGTTTGAACAATGACGATTTTAGTATATATTCGTCATGGTCGTATTTTGTTGAATTGGTCGTCATGCTTGTGTTATGAACAATGACGATTTTTGTATATTTATTTTGAATCATAACGATTTTTGTATAATCGTAATGGTTGTCGTGTAACATTGTCGTGACGATTTTTTCTCAAAACCATAACGACTAATATCATTTTTGGGGCATAGACCGTTTTTTTTTACTAAAAAATCGTCATGGTTTGGAGCAAAAATCGATGACGACTTGAAAAATTTCAACCCACATGAAAATTGTAATGATAAGTCGTCAAGGTTTGGAGGAAAATTATGACGATTTTTCATCACAATACAGTCGAAACTCTTTAAATTAATAGCCTTGGGACTGGAGAAATTTATTAATTTAGAAAGATTATTAATTTAACGAGTTAAATTTTAACTTGTCCAAGCCTAGTTGGGATCACCAAAATCTATTATTTTAGAGAGATTATTAGTTTAACGAGTATTAATTTAAAGAGTTTCTACTGTACTAGTTTTACACACAGAGTCGTCATGGACGACTCTTAAACCATGACGATTTTTCATAATAGTCGTCGGTGGTGGAATTTTAAGTGGTGGTGGTGATAATAGAGGGGGTGGTGTTTAGCGGAATTAGAGTTTGTGATGGTGAAAATGAAGGTGGTGGTGGTGGTTGTGGTGGTGGCGGCGGTGTTGGAATTCGAGGTGGTGGTGGTGATAATAGAGGTGGTGGTGGTTAGCGGAATTAGAGTTTGTGATGGTGAAAATGAAGGTGGTGGTGGCGGCGGCGGTGGTGGTGAAATTGGAGGCGGTGGTGGTGATAATGGAGGTGGGGTGGTGATAATGGCCAACTATATAATCCTAATATAAATGGCTAATTAATAATCTAACATTTTTGATTATTTATAAATTAACTTGCTAATCCTAATCATTACCTCTAATCCTAATTATAGTGGATATGGGTTTTGACATTTAGCGCTCACTCCTTCTCGCCCCTATTAAAAAACTCCTCGCCCCAAGATTAGCCAGGATATTGAACTACTTACATAATAATTTGCATTCCCAAGAGTTATGGTTGATATACAACAATAAATAGGTTTTATTTATTTAATTCATTTTGGGTCAAAATTAGATACTCTGGTACTAGGGGATTACCTTGGCGCCCACACAATGCATATGTATGTGTTTGAGAAGTATTTGCGTGTTCTGCTGCTGTAAATGAATTATAAGTGAGAATGTGAACAAGGAAGTTATGCACGTTGCCGGCTACAAATTGAGCCACCAAATCGACCAACTGCACCATATCGACATACAGTCAAGGAAAACTGATCAAAATTACACCTTAAGTCGAGATGATGGTGGAAACTGAAATTGAGAGTAGAGAAGAGCGCTCCAACGGTAATATTTTCAGTCGATCGTCTTCTAGTGAATACCATTCTTACCGGTAGTAGTATTCACTACATTATTATTACTACGGATAAACCAAACATGTAATTTAGTGAAGATTAGCCCCATAACTAATCTATCACAGAAGTAACTCTAAGCCGCTCGTAAACCCTTTTTTATTTTTGTTCTTGGTCGGTGCGATTGATCACGCAGAAATAACAATCTTTGGTCTTAATCAATTAATCCCCAATTACTTAACCCTAATTATTGATCACGCAGAAATAACAATCGATTAAACTTTGCAATTATCATCTGTATCTTTAATTTCAAAAGATGGAACTTTATGAGAGGGTTGAGAGAAAGAAGAAAAAAAACGATTGCGTACTGACCGTTGTGCTTTCTCTCTCCTTCGACTTGAAGCGGGATAATGATAATTTTGATTGTTGTATCGATAACGATACAGTCTATACGTATTTATTGGCCGATCTTTTGGGAGGCCTTTATATGATGATTGATTGATTTTTGTCAGTCACACTTTCATGGTTCGTTTTTTTAAACTCAATTTTTTTTTCTTTTATCCGACCAAATTCGATCGTTTTTTTTAAAAACCAGAGCTGTTCTTCAGCTATTCGGTATTGACGACGGGATAGCGGGTCGGTTTAAACCGAAACCCGAACCACGAACCTGTTTCCGAACCATATTTTAATTCCATACTTGGTAAAAAAAAAAATCACTCTTTGTGAACATCAACAAACTGATTCGATTACAACAACCGATCACTTCAATTCGAGAAATGAAACTTACCTTATAAAAAGACAATCCCGTATCTTCTTAAAAAAACAATAAAACCAAAATTTATCTGCGAGAAAATTATCTTCTTTTTTTTCTTGACTTGATTTGTGTCTGTGAAGTGGATGTTGTAATTGTAAATAGCAGATCTTTGTGGATAATGTTGCTGCTGTTAGGTTAGTTTTCGAAATGATAGAACGATGGAATAGAATATCAGGAGCTTTGCTGCGGAAGCAGAGTAAACTGAAAACGAAACATTTGATAGCGTGAAAAGCTAGGTTAGGTTTTTGGGACACAATTACCTAAAGTACCCCTGTACAAACGTAAACTTTTTTTTATAAGCTGGACACATGCAATCAGAAGACCTATATTGGACGTGTCACGTGCCCCATAAGAGCATCTCCAATGGGATGTTAATGTGAGTCCTATGTGGATGTGCAATTTAGACATCCTCAATGCTAAAATCCCTTAGATTTAGGTAAAAAATAAAAATCATCTCCAGTGAGATGTATCTTTGATCACCTAATTAAGCCACATGTTTAAATTTAATTAGACAAAAAAATTTTAAGCCAATAGTTTTTGGGTTTCTGATTTGAAAAGATCTTCACATCCTTAATCCCATCCTCTAAAACCAGAGGATCTTCCAAAAAATGTTTGAAGGTCCTGAAATACACAAGCATCCTTTGAGAATTGGACACAACAGTTTGTTGTACTCGTCAGTTGACTGACGGAAATTAAATTGAATTTGAAACTTGGACGGAAATTAAACTTTGCACCTCAATTGGCTTGGTAACCAAAGAATAAGAAGTAAAAAATGATAAACAAGAGCATATATGATGTGTTGCTCCACTATCTACTATCCAAATAGAAGAAGAACAGTTGAGAATAGTACCTGCGAAATTGATTGATGGAACCATGTCTTGATCTTCAGCCTTAGGTTCCAGCAAAGTGAGTAGCCTGGCATATTGCTCAGGCGTGATGGATGGAGCAGCAACAGTGCGTTCAGCAGGAGGTAATGGCATAGCAGCGTGATAGGGATCAGCAGCAGCAACAGCGGCTACAACAGGTTGTGGAAAAGGCCTACGCTGTGGTGCATCTTTGGGGCGATCATGAAGCTTCCAGCATATGCCTATATGATGACCTGGTTTGTGACAGTGTTCACAAACTTCTCTTTGACGTTTCCCCGCTCCAGAATTACGCTGAGTGCTCAAATCAGCTCGATTAAAATTGAGATTGAGAGCTGCAGAATCTACCTGCGTTACAACACCAGCATTTATGACTTGTTGCTCCTCCTCCTGGCGTACCAAGTTGTAAATCTTAGAAACAGTAGGCAATGGCTCTTGCAATAACAGCTGACTTCTTAATGCAGCAAATTAACCGATCATGAAGACCTTGTAGGAATTCCATTGCCCTATCTTGGTTGTGTCTGTCAAGGTAATTCTTCCCTGCATTGCACATACAAGCTTCATGTGGCCTGATTGAATCAAGCTCATCCCATAAAGATTTGAGATGTGTATAGTAAACAGCAACACTCTTTGACTCCTGTTTAAGATTAGCAAGTGACTGTTTCAAAGCAAACAATTTTGCAACATTGGATTGTGCAAACCTCTCTTTGAGATTCAGCCACATATCTTGTGCTGAGTCAAAAGACATTATACTTCTTCGGATTTGTGGTTCTACCGAGTTAGAAATCCAGCTTCCAACCATATCATCGCAGTGTTGCCACAAAGCAAGATCGGGTTGTGTTGTTGGTTTCTCTACCGAACCATCGATGTAGCCAACCTTGGCTTTGGCACTCAATGCTTTGCGCATACCCTTAACCCAAGTACTGTAGTTTTCAGAGTTCAGTGGAGGTGAAAATAGGACTGAGGTAGGGTTATCTGAGGGGTGAACATAGTAGGGGCTGCTTGGATTCAAGCTAGCATCCTTGGTTTCATTGGGTTGTTGTTTTTCTTTGGTGATTTCTGGATTACCGTCTGCCATTGTTGCAGAAAAAAAAATTGAACTGAAAGAGAATTGAGACTAACCTAGCTCTAGAATACCATAAACCAATATGGGACATATTGTTTCCTTGCTCTCACAACTGTGAAGAGTCGAGATGTATTGATTCTTAATTTCTTATTTATACAGATTACATAGGTTAGTAGGTTACAAAGATAAACCTAAACTACGGAATAGCAGGAAGAAAAGAAGACTAGCTACATACAAGGAAGACTGCAGACTCTGTTAGCTATATACAAGAAAGACTAGAGACTCAGTTATACACCTAGTCTTCTATCCTAATCCGTAACCAACACGGTTGACAGGATGCTAAGGTACATACACGTACAGGAGAGTCATATGTAGAATATATGACAATACATCAAAAAGTTTTTGACCAACCAAGCATAATATATAGTCATTGAATATACTGCAGAGCCAGCATTTGTAATAGTCGTAGTAACTTTAGGGGTGGGGCTTAGTAGGGGCGGGTTGGAAGGTTTAGCCAAGCCAAGCCATGCCCGTACTAACAATCTTCTGTCCAGAAGTCTGCCTAAGTCTCGTCCAAGTTGTATCATGGGTTTCTTGGGTTCCTCGAGTTGGTCCATGATACGTATTTAATACTGTCGATGTACTATGACAAATCTGAATCCCAATATTTAGATATAATTACTTAATTAATATTAACGTTTCCAAATAATTAGAGATTTCTTACCGTATATTACAAAAATGTATCTTTAGAATTTAACTAATATTACTGCAATAATATAAAATATATTTTCATTCGCAAATGAAAAAAATAATAATATCTAAAATTACTCTAAAATAATATATTACCACCAATAAAAAAAATTACAAATTATTGTGTATTATTTCCATGGTATATCTATTTTATAGTACCAAGGGTTTTTTGGGGTGCTCGGGTTAAAGATATGTGTGTTTGTGCTTGCCCAAATTAGTTCGGGTTGGTAAAATATATGCCCATGATCATTGCCCAAAATTTTGAAACACATCGTCCAATCCGCCAAACGTTTGGGTTGGGCACGGGTTGGGCGGGTTGATTCAACCCTTGCCCATCCCGCCCAACGTTTGGGTTGGGCACGGGTTGGGCGGGTTGATCCAACCCGAGTCCCACCCCTAGTAACTCTGGACATTCACGACGCAGTCTGTCTGTAAGCATAATAGTTACATAGCGAATGGAACTTGGTACTAAAGCCCAATACTCACAATCAGGGTCTCGCCCTAGATTCTCCTGCCTTGCATTCACCTGCCGTACTTGGTCTACCTTTTCCTCCATAGCCTACATTGAACACAAAAGGATTTTAGTATTTGTGCCAAGAATGATAAGATACAATGAATGAATGAGTGAATGAATAAACATTTGTTACATACCTTTAAGCTTTCCTTCAATGCATCCATATCAGTAGCATTAATACATGGTTGTTCGTCTGTCGATTTGCTTTCTTCTGGGTACTCATATCCTGCTAACTCTTCAAATTTCATGGCGTAATAGCTTCGCTGCCCTTTGCTTGACTCCACATTGCCCGTAGCATCCTCCAGTGCACTGTTGAAGTCACTTTCAAATGTTGATTTCTGCAGCAACAGCCTTTTACGTTCCTCTGGAATGTCAAGATCGAGGAAACACTCACAAAAATCCAACGTTTTAGCCTTTGCCTCAAAGATTTCCTCTGGAAGTTCGAGGAGGGACTTGCACAAATCAGACACCGTGGCATCTTTCGTATGCGACTTGAAAAGCTCCAACATCGCAACTTTCACCTCCAATAATCCTTTTTCGACTCTATAATATGCAATACAGGCCTTGTAAAAATCTATTTGGCATTGACGATCAAAAGCATCCAGTTTTGATTGAATTTCCTGCAAAATTGCAGTCAGTGATATATTAGTATATAGTATAAGCTTGATTTGTGCATGTATTGATTCAGGGTTCAAGGTTCGGAGGCTATTAATATAAAACAGAAACTTACTTGTGCGATATCAAGATCGTCACGGACATCTTTATAGGATTCACACTTTCTAAGTAGATTGAATTTGATTTCGGTTAAGTAATCTTGCACCACCTCCAGCTGTCGCTCTGGAGTTTCGGAATCCCAATTATCCAGAACTTGCTTCATCTGAACCCTAAAACACACACACCACCAACCATCCAAACTTTAAATATAATTTTACTTTCAAAACATAAAAGAAAGAAGAAGATTGTCTGTATGCATATACCTGTAAACATTCGAGTATATGAGTTTACCATCTTCTTCCATAACACGCTGGAAACCACCACGACACGGAACGCACGACCTATCACCACACTGCGGATCAATACACATGGTTCGGTCTCTTTTCTCTTCTTTCTGGATCCTGATATATTCTATGGCTGTATGAGAACGAATGAGAAGAAACAATGGCCGACCCTATGTACACTACGGGAAAAACCATCATCGACAACTCTCTAAGAAAGTTGTCTTTCATATACTACAACTCACACCCGGGAGTCGTCTAGGCATGGGGTTGTGGTAAGTCTGAACTTTGATGCAACTCATAGCTATGAGTTGTGAAGCAGTTGTGGTTCAGTCGTCAACTACTCCTGGCCCCAGTTGTGATTCTATCTCGAAACTATATTGATAGTCTAACACAACTCATGTAGAGGTTGTATGTCAATCTCTCACAACTGTATATGGGTATAGTAGAAAGCAATAACACAACTCTCAGTTAAGTCGTGAACAATTATTTCACTACACACGTTATAGTTGTAGCCCCTATCTTGAACAACTCTTAATTGAGTTGTGAAGATGTTCTTATACAACTCATACTTGAGTTGTGAACAATAATTTCACTACACACGTTATGGTTGTAGCCCCTATCTTGAACAACTCCTAATTGAGTTGTGAAGATGTTCTTACACAACTCATACTTGAGTCGTGAACAATAATTTCACTACACACGTTATAGTTGTAGCCGCAATCTTGAACAACTCCTAATTGAGTTGTGAGACTTTGTTTCACAACTTATCTCATGAGTTGTGCTCAAATATTAATTAGGAAAAAAAATATAGAAAATGCACTTTTGATTGTTCACATTTAAAATTAAACCGGTATTAACTTAAACTTAATAACATTTATTGATTAGTATTGAAGACATAATTTACAAGAGGGGTTCTCAATGCTAAGAAGCATATGTACAAACTTAGAAGAAAATCCAAAAAGAGATATCTAGATCTACATACTTGCACAATAAGAAGTTGCAAGTATGAAATATCTTAAGCTAACAACACTAACTGCGTCAAGAGTAACAAAGCATGTATCGCAAAGATATTACTCTGATTGGTCATAGATTTTATCAAAACGGATCCCAAGCACGCAGTGACCTCGGATGATACATTGACAATTCTTCTTTTTGTGCTACTTTCACACGCAGTACTTTTCATGGTTTCCAGCAAAAGATATGTCAACAGAAAATGCCCTGAAAGAGATAGTAAAAGAGAAACAATTAACTTTCTATAATTGCGAGCACATTTAAGTATCTTACATCAAATGTGTTCATAAAGGACTTCTTGGCCATTGACAGCTAAATCCAATATGGTATGGTGGATCCTGCTCGATAGTGAAATCACAAATAGACTATAAAATGTTTCATTTCAGATCTTTCTATCTACCAACATTTATGTTTCACCCCACCATTTATATGTACAACCTCTCATTTTAGTCTCCATCAATTGAAAATGCAGGACATGGTACAGTATATGTAGATAAATTCACAGGCATAAGGATAACAATCAAGTTACAAACCTAGATTGTTTGTCGCAAACTGCATCTCAACATTGTCGTGGGAAAGCATGAAGGGACATGCCATTACTCCTGCATTGTTACTGCAACCAAGAAAATGGGAAAATCAGTTTCGTGCAATCAAGATGGGTACTGGACAACCAAGTCAAAGAAACAAAAACCTTTATCCCATTTATGTTATAGAATTCTTGACAAAAGGAAGGATGATACATAATTGGCTCAAATTCTTCATTTTACTTACATAAGCAAGTTCAAGAAGAGATCCAACGATTTAAACTACGAAGAAAATTTTAGCCAGATGGAACTCTTCTCTTAAACAACAGCATCTTGACGTCCATGTCTGTACCAGCATGCCTGTATCCATGTCTGTATCCACACTTACAGGGCCAAGGGAAATTTTACCTGCAAATCCCACAATGCACTGATTTTAGTATCTCGTAGGAACACCACTATCATTACTACAACTACAGCTGCTTGAGAGTGCAGAACAAGAGATTCTTTCACGTACAACCTACAACTCATACACGCAGAAATAAACCCCATCATCAAATTACTTACTGAATCTCTCAATTTGTTGTTTAGAATTGAACCCACAAAGATCGAGTCGATCTCTTTCCGTCATTGTATCTCTGAACTGTACACCAAATACCCCATCATCAACTCGTACAACCGACTCAACCCACGAAGATTGAGTCTATCACATTCCGTCATTGAAAAACCAGTCCCCTGCATACACAAAAAATCAAAACCCATTAATCAATAACTCAAAATTATCATAAACCAGAACATGGGTCTTCATAATTTTCCATCTTTTACACAAATTGCGCTCTAGGATTCAAAATTACAGAATAATTTCACTGAAGCAATTTCACAAACAGTTGAAGTGCGAGAATTATACCTTATTAAACCAAGGAAAATAAAGGATATCCATACTTCGTTTATGTATAATGGGATAAAGGTTTTTGTTTCCCAAAGAAAATGGAAGATTTTGTTTAAGAACTAAGAACTAAAAAATAGACCTAAACTTATCCTATCAATCATTAAAAATCACAATCGATTCAATATGCTAAAATATGATACTTGCCATGAATCTCTGAACTGTACACCTAAACTTATCCTATCAATCATTAAAAATCACAAGTAATTAAGCCCTAAAAACACCAATCATAAAACAGAAAATTTCTACTCAAAAGGTTAATAATTCGTCAAAATCTCAACACATTATAAAATCAGAAGAAAAAACGAACAAAATGATAAAGAAACAGATAACATCAGGTCAGTAAAGGCTAAATCAAGCTAAATCTAACTAGGGCTTGTAAATGAAAATTAAGAGGGTTTTCAAAAACGTAATAATCCTGTTGGAAGAGAACCCATATGAAAAAGTGAATAACAACCCATGTTTGTCTATAAAAAGAGGTCGGATAATCAACAATTCTTCTTCTTTAGCTACAAATCTTTATCGTTTTTCATTTTATAGTTAGGGCTTCTCATCTTCTTCTTTTTCTACTGCTTCTTCTTCAAACAACAATAAGATGAAAAACGATAACAGATCTGTAGTTTCTTTGTCTAATTTGTGTGGATTGAAAAATTCTTCCAATTCTTCATTGAGTGAGAGAAGAAAGAGAGAGCTTTATGAAGAGGCAGACAGAAATAATAGAACTTGTTCACAGAAAAATTGAGAGATCAAACAGATCTAAAAGCTGCGCAGTTTAGGGTTTTTGGTAGAAAGAGGCGGAGGAAGCGAGAATGAGAAAGAGAAAAGATTTGGTAGCCGCGGAAGAAGAGGGAGAAAGAAAAGAGAAAAGAAGAAGAAATGATGGGGATTCTGTTAAGGGATTGATGGACGGTTGGATGAGGAAGGGGAAATCTTAACGGTGGAGAATAATTTTGAATCCACAGACGGATCAAGACTAAGATCTGGCGGCAGGTATTAATTCTAGAGATCTGATGAACGGTGGAGAATCTATTTAAATAGGCATACGGATTGTGTGTTAACTCGAGCTCGTATATTCGGTCTTTTCCTATCAACCTTTGATCCGACAAGGAATCCGACTAAGGGGATTAACAATTAGTCATAATTTAACGAACATTGATAGGTTTTATGTGAACGATACCTATGGATTTGGTGCGTCGATGAAGAATTTGACTTACCAAAAGATGGATTTGGTGCTTCTTTTGTGTTTCTTTTGTGCTTTTCTTCTCTTCTCAGGTGTCGATTCGAGCTTCAAATGTGCTAGAACGACATACGAACTATCAACCTCGAAGTTCTGAGTGAGTTCTA
>JAJJMA010090540.1:0-10783 GCA_023529015.1 Papaver nudicaule
ACAAGAGATAAACGAGTGTATTGATGGAGTCAACGTTTGGTAACGGCGAAGGATTTCTTGGTCAATCTTTTTCTTCGTCTATTTATTTTATTCTTTTTATTTTTCTAATCCGAATAACAAATTGATTACACAGCTCCCCGTGGAACGATCCTACTACCACTATATTATTTATTAATTTTAGTTGGGAAAAATCTTATTCTTTTTGTTGAGTTTGACACCTCATCATGGCGCCACGGTTTTTGGCCCTTGGCCAGTTCTGGGACGCGCCTTTGGCGCTAATCGAGGAGGCGCCATGGTTCATGGCGCCATGGTTTTTGGCCCTTGGCCAGTTCCTATTCATTGTGGCGCCATGGAGTATGGCGCCACGGCATTGGCCTGTGGCCAATGCCTATTTATTGTGGCGCCATGGAGTATGGCGCCACAGCCTTGGCTTGTGGCCAAAGCCTAGCCTGTTTCTGGCTATTTTTGTTATGGCCTTGGCCTTTGGCCAAGGTCAAGTGGATTTGTGGCGCCTTGTGCCATGGTCTTGGCCTCTTGGCCAAGGATGATTTCTTGTGGATCCATGTTTTCCATGGCTTGTGGTGCCATGCTATGTGGCGTTTATGGCTTTGGCCTCTGGCCAAGTTCGACTTTAGGCAGCCTGTGCCTTAGTCGTGGTGTGAGTGCTTATGCCACAACACACTTGAGGTCATGGCATGTTTGTCCATGTGGTGTGCTAGACCATCCTGAATTTGGGATTAGGTCCGCTTAGGCCTATTTAGGCTGGTGTATGCTTCTCAGAGAGCTCGAACCGGCCTGGAGCTTCGATATTTCTGAGGTTTGCACCAAGACTCGTGTGTTGAGCCGTATCTTAAGAGGAAATCCATGAGGATACGTCTCTGTTGATCTTTCACCGTGTACCATCAAGCGAGGTCTGGCTCTGAGCTGATCGATGGGTTTAATATGTTGGTGAGATCGTTAGTACTGCGCTATGATATTACCCTCTCCACCGGAGTTATAAGAGAGAGCTCATAGAGAGCTTGTTCGGCTCATGGAATGGATTGCATTCTGAGCTATAGAGATGAGCCTAAATAGGCGACTGCCTTCAATAAGACATGGTTTCGAGAGTGTTTTGACAATCTTGTCCCTCTCTCATTTTTCACCATCTACACTCCCTTTCATCCTTGGGCTGCCATGTGTCCTCTTGGTTACTTATTAACATAATTGCCACTCCTTACTTCTTAAACATCCAAAATGCTTAGACCCAAGCCCAACTAGATGGACTCAATTAGGTATGTATCAAGCCCATTAGGTCCTAATGAACTTGGGTCATCCACATTGCTCGATTGGCAATTGTTCCTTGGGCATGTTCTGATTGCCCTTCGGCAGTCGAGGCGGCATTGGATTTCCCTGTTCTTGTTGGGAGGCAGTCTTCCTGCGAACTTCGGCGATCGTCGAGCCAGTTCATTGACTCGTCCGTTGGACGACCATTCTGTTACCGCCTTGGGTGCTAGTGTTGTGTTCCTGCGAGGTTCCTCCTTTCGAGGGTGGTTGGTACGGGGCACATATTCCTCCGGGTTGTTGATATTAGTGGGTGCAATTGCAGGTTTGTTGAGTGAATTTCCTTTCCTCATTCCTTCAATGGGCGACGCTTTACTGACGGTGCCCCCCCCCCCCCCCCCAGAACGAGGGTATCGCTGGAACTGTCTTTTTATTTTTACCTGAAAAAAACTGTACCGTCTCTGGGTACTTTCGTAGTGCTCGAGATCAAAATCGAACAAGACAAGCCTAAACCAAGTCAATGGCCATCTTGCTTTGGTCACAGAGAGGATAAGGGTTGATCTAAGGAGGTAAACAGTAAGAGAAACTTGAGATCAGGTTGAGGATGTGTGTTTCTGGGTGTGAAAGTTCAAGATCTTCGTTGTAAGAGTAACTGGAAATCTCCAAGGCTGGAAGTGTATTGGATACTGAGGTATGTGTGCTGAGGTTTTGGTGTATTCAAGTATTCATTCGCAGCTTCTTCATGAGAAAACTTAGCATCTTCAGCGGTAAGAAAGGTACCCAATCATATCCGCATCCCTCTAATAGGGTCTCGGATCTTAGCAGCCCAAACACGCTATCGGAATTTATGTATCTCATAAACTCTTGGATCAGGAAATATATAGTTTGAATTAAA
Source organism: Papaver nudicaule (assembly GCA_023529015.1). Lineage (NCBI taxonomy): Eukaryota > Viridiplantae > Streptophyta > Magnoliopsida > Ranunculales > Papaveraceae > Papaver > Papaver nudicaule. The sequence goes on from JAJJMA010090540.1 coordinate 2,156, forward strand.
AATGTCTGAATGCTCTGCCTTAGAAGATAGAGGAAGCCTCTATTTATAGTGTTCAACTCACCCTGATCTCTCGACAGAGAAGGTGGAAGCCGTGGAAGAGTGGAGGAGTGGATGACATGAGTTGTGCTCTGTAACTGGTAGAGTCCTGTAGAACGCGTCCACTCAGCACCACTTTCTCGTAACTGTCCATCATCTCTATCAGTTTCTTTCTAACTGTCGTAGACCGCCAGACCAATACCCCTAAAGTTATCCCATCGTGTGATGTTTTGATATCACGTGTATTATGCAGATATTGCATGGTTGTGTTGAGTTTAAACAACGTTGCTATGGCTCTATAGCTAATGCGAGTATGGCGCTAGAAGCATGTGTTGCGGCTTTATAGCAACAACCTTGGCCATTGGCCAAGGCTAGGAATTCATGGCGCCATGGCCTTGTGGCCACGACCTTGGCCATGGGCCAAGGTCAGATCTTTTGGCGCCACTATACATGGCGCCACGGCGTTGAACCTATGGCCTTGGCCAGTGGCCAAGGACAGTTTTGTATGGCGCCATTCTCATGATGCCATGGTCTTGTGGCCACTGGCCAAGGCCAACCTTTGTGGCGCTATGATTAATGGTGCCATGGGTTTGGAGTTACGGCCTTGGCCACTGGCCAAGGCCAATTTCTTGTGGCACCATGAGTATGGCCCCACGGTTTCGAATCCACGGCCTTGGCCATTGACCAAGCCAATCCTTCTGTGGCGTATTTAGGCCACGCCACTTCGACTATGGCATGCTTGTGCACTTGGGCTATGGCGTATTTTAGGTTATGGCATGCTTATCCATGGTATGTTAGGCCATTGTGTGTTTAGATTGTGGCCTTCCTAAGTATGTTTAGGTTGTTGTATGCTTCTCAGAGAGCTCTGGACAGGCCTAGAGCCGCGATGTTTCAGAGGTTTTCATTAAGACTCAGGTATCGAGTCGTATTTAAGAGGAAATCCATGAGGATGCGTCTCTGTTAACTCTCCACCATATACCAGTGAACAATTTAGTTTTGATGTCGAGGAATTCGAGGCGATGTCGACATGAATTAAATTGATGGGTTTATGAGTTGGTGGTGTTATTTAGCACTGCACTACGATATTATTCTTTCCACCAAGAGAGAACTCATAGAGAGTATATTCAGCTCGCAGAGCAGGTTGTATTCTGAGCTATAGAGATGTGCCTGAGTAGGCGATTGCCTTTGGGCAAGGCATGATTAAAGAGTATTTTTACATTTTTGTCCCTCTTTCCATTTTCACCATCTACATTAAGTCCCCTGGTTAGTGTGGAACAGTAATGTTTCATACTAAGCACTGGATGGTGAAAGCAATTCTGATGGCCTCAGGTTTTCTTATTCAATGCTAGCAGAGGATTACGAAGAATCGAATCTTAGTGCTAACAACCATGAACCAGAACTAAGGATAAGTTCGTATGCAAAATACAGATATGTTATTAGCTAGGAGTTCTCTACCCTTCTAGGTGATGCAGGACAAGGTAAGTGGTGACATATGATGTGTAAACAAAAGGTGCGGCTAATGTCAGGTTTGTGGCGCCATGGATCTAGCCAAGGGATTGTGACGCCATGAATGTGTCATCATGGATTGGTAGTCATCTTTCGACTTGACCAAGGAGCTCCTAGCTTTTGTAGCTCCATATGTGCATGAGTTCACGTTCATGCTGTTAATAAAACGAAAAGGTGAAGAATTACCGGTTTCTTAGTAGGAGTTCCCTCTTCACCTCTTCTTTTTAAATCTCCAAGAGGATTTCGTGTGAGCTTGTTGGCATATTTTAACCAGAACTTTGAATGCAACACTATCCCATCTTTATCTTGCGCAGGTTCCGGGATTGAGTTAGGTGTAGCATCCAGCTTTATGCGTAGTGTATCCAACTTCTAGGGTTTCGTAGCGAGCATCTGTATATATAATGAGTGCAATATTGTAACTCTCGTCTTCGTCCCTTCGTACAAGTTTCTTCGCAGTGTGTGATCTCTGAGATCTATGGATGGCAGCAATAACTCTGGTTCGACCACGCAGAAGAAAGCTTACACAAAACGAAGGATTTCTGAAATCATGGCCGACGAGAGCAAATATGGTTCATCCTCGCAGAGGGAAGCCTATGTAAAGCAGAGGACATGGATTCCAAGTCCGGTGAGTGTCTTCATGTAACTTTCATCACGCATGTGTGTCTGCTCTTCTAACATGGGTGGTGATGTTGCAGTGTAGAGTCATGGTGATTCGAAGTCAAGGTCGTTTGAGTGCTGGAAGGTTGACTTTTGAAAAGGTTCCCCCGCCTGCTCAGACTCAAACAAGAAACCCAGTAAATCTTCTACCTCGTCCCTAACTTGGTCTTTTCCTTTCGTTGTCTGCTAACCAAGTGTTGTCCCGCCTTTCAGGGGACACAACCCCGCAAGAAGAAATGTGTAAGCGCTCCTAGGAGGAAGAAGACTGCCCAGGAAGGTTCTCCAACCTATTCCCCAATTTCGGTTTATTAATACATAATTTCGGATGGACACGTGGTACCATCTCCGAAGGCTGTGCACGGAAGCACACCCTAGGAAAGCAGTATCTCATCATGAGATGATGAAATCCAATGGAGGAGACTAAAGGATCACCAACCTAGGATGCTAGGAGAAAGCAGGCACGCAAGGAGCAGTCACACCGCATTAAATGATGTAGACAACATGACAGAAATCGTCTGTCGAGTGGGGATTGGTCCAACCAATGGGGGAGAGCAGAAACCTAGACCAATAAGGAGCCGACAGCGCAAGGATACAACAAGGATCCTCCACATGGTAGTACGAAGAGCCAGGATTGGACGAGAAGGGCGGTCACTGAAGATTGATGATCGGATCAAGGAGCATCAAGAGGACGAAGCAACCAAGGATAGCAAAGAACGACGCCTACTGAAGTACTATAAATATCCCTTCTCTTCAGCAGCAAAGGGGGTCGCACAATTTGGGAAGGATAGCTAGGAGTGAGAATCCTTGGGTTAATACTTTCAAGATTTCATATGACCTCTATCCATAACAAATTGAAGAGACTTATAGTGTAAACCAGAGAAAACTTTATTGATTGAGTATAATAGAACAAAAGATTTTATCCCCGAGGACGTAAGCACACAGCTGTTGAACCTCGTTAATTGTTGTGTTGATTATCATTGCAGTCATATTTATGGTAGTTAATCTTGTTTGGCGATCATCTCCAAGGTGATCCCACGATTATGGTCGGTGGCCAACTTGGTTCATAATAACTAACGATAATACGTTCAAACCCTTGAACAGATCCCCGATTGTTAACGAACAAAGGCCACCAAAGACCTAAGTAATCGATCCTTTAATAACTTTTATTTGTAGTATGATATGGGAAAATTAGTATCAACAGTTTGGCGCTAGAAACAGGGACCAGTTCCTTGTAAATTTAAAACAACCAGATTTCAACAAAAATTCCGGTCAGTTGGGTTTTTTCCTCTTCTCATCACCTTTCGTATTTGGTTATAACTCTGTTTGGAGGAACACCAAAGATTGATACCACCTTCTGGTGAGCTATGATCTACTAGTGAGAAACAAACTTGGTTTTAAAAGTAGCAAGTAGGCAATATCTTCCAAATCCATCAAAAAAGGATTTCTTATTGAAAAAACCACCAGATTGATTTCTTACTAATACCCACTCAGACTCACTAAGGAGGCATCTAGGTAGCAAAAGTTTTGTACTAACTGAAATACGCTTTACCATCATCTTCTCTTTTCCATCATGTCAACAAGAAAAGGAGGGAAAGAACCCATGGCTAACGAAGCAAGTCCATTGGTAACTAGAAGCCGACAGCAAACCGCGCTAACACGAAGCAGGTTACAATCGCTAAGGGCTCAAGGGGAGACCAATCTTGATCTTGAGCGTGGTGGTAACCCCCATCGAGCAGTTGGGGAACAGAAATCCCTTGTACGGAATGTCGTTACCCACAGGAGAGATGGCTGAAGGAGAAGATCCAGGACGAGACTAGATTCAGCACACCCCTATCGAACAGACAGGAAACTCGGTGTCAGTTCACACGGCAACTTCGTCAGAAGAATCAGAAAATGAAATGGGACCCATCATCAACAACGAAGTTAACAATGGAGCCGAAGGAATGAATGAACCTCCTTTAGCAGCGCAGTTGGAATCCTTACTCCAGGACCAGAGAGAGCAGAACGAGGTTCTACATGCCTTGACTCAGGAGAATCAAGCATTGCGGGACAGAGCTGAAGCACGAGAACGACAATTGCGAGCCCGAAGCTATCAAACCAGAGGAGAGGATGAGGTAAACTCAGAAGCGCCACGAAGCTATTCTTCACTAAGGAATAAGATTCGGGCACTGCCACCCGTATGCATACCAGGAGGGTATCAAGGGAGAATCAACTTGCCACAGAGGGAGGTTCACAACATCCCAAGTCATTCTGTCTCACACGGAAGACCGTGTCAATCTCAAAGCCACGGAATGCAATCTCAACAGCGGGGAGAGATAATAGCCACGCCACAAATGGGAGAAGTGGTCACTCAACTTAAGGTCGTCATGGACCAATTGGCGGACTTGAAGTCTAAGCAAGGAGGATACAAGCTTGAGGAAGCCAAGGAGGAAGCCAGGACAACACCGCTATCAATCAGACTTGAACGAACTAAAATACCACTGAAGTTCCCATTGCCGAATTTCACTTGTTACAACGGAACTACTGACCTAGCAGCACACCTAAAGTACTATATTCGGGTGTTGGCCTGCTGGGATACCAATGGCGTAGTGTTGTGCCGGTAATTTTCATCCAGCCTTACCGGCATAGCATTGGTATGGTTTGACAATCTCAAACCAAACTCAATTGACTCCTTCGAGTAGTTATCTGATATCTTTGTGGAGACGTATATGTATAACAAGGCTACTAAGGAGGGGCTGGATAGGCTATTTGCATTAGCCATCGGGCCTCGAGAACCACTCCAGGCGTACAAAGAGAGGTGGCAGAAGGTGTGCCAGGCCATATGAAAGGTCAACCCGGAGATCAACATCAATTGCTACAAGTTCGGGTTGGATAGAACGTCTTCTATCTTCGTGGAATTACATGCACATACACCGGCGACTGAGGGAGAACTGCGAGTAATCCAAGACAAATACATCAGGTTTGAGGACATCCATAGAGATAACCCTCGAGCGCAAGACCGAAGTACCCCACAAAGAACGAACTCGGTAGAAGCTGCACCATAGACCGGGAAGCGCTCAACGGAGAGAGACGTCACATCAGGATTCGAAAAAAAAACCAGGTACAAAGACGGGAAGCCAGGGGACAAAGGAAGAAGGGACTACTCAGATATGGTCTATTCCAACTTGACTCTATTGCTCTCAGAGATTTTGAAGAAGGAAGGAGGACGACAGGACTTTCCGTACCCATCTACCCGAGGCAAGCAGAGGGATGAGACCAAGAACCACAAAGACTACTGCGAATATCATCAAACTCGAGGGTACGATACTGACGCATGCAAACACCTGACGAACACGATCCAAAGGTATATCAACCAAGGAGACTTCGGGCAGTATGTCCAGTTACCAGGGCAGACGGCAGCAACAACCAACGCAGCGGCAGAGGAAAAGACGGTACGGCTCCCCGAAGGATACAAATCACTTAATATGATCACGTTCCAGCAGGAGAGCGAACCTTCGCTACCAGGAGACATATGTAACAGCTTAAGAACAAGAAGCAGAACCTCGGAGCACGAGGTATACAAATTAAACGAGAGATTAACCGAAGAATGGGAGGAGTGGATGACGACTCCACTCACGTTTTCTACCAAGGACATCAACCAGGATGTCGAAATGCATAATGATCCCTTGGTGGTAACTCTACCAATCCACGGGTGGAATTTTTCTAAGATACTAATAGATGGAGGAAGCTCGCTCAACGTACTCTTCTATGAACCTTATCTTCGGATGGGGTTGAAGGACGACCAGATGGACGCATCTACATGTACGATTTATGGATTCAATGGATCCACATCGAAACCGAAGGGAGAGATTGTTTTGCAGGTAGATGCACGACCTATGAAGACTATGGCGAGGTTCAGCATCGTCGATTCACCCTCGCCCTACAACGCCATCATGGGGAGACTCTTGGTGCACCGCCTGAGGGGAACAACGTCGACATACCACCAGCATCTAAGATTTCCAACACCATATGGGGAGATGAAGATCAAAGGAGACCAACAAGATGCGCGAAGAAGTGACGCAGCCAAAGCTAAGCATCATAACGAAGTTCAAGAATCACTTAAGAAGAATAAAGGAAAACGAAAGTAAGAGGAGAAAGAAAAGAGATACGAAGAATACAACGAGCAAGTCAAGGCGGCCAAAGCAGCATCATTACTCCCCGCAGTGATGGTGGTGTCAACATCGACCGGGGATAAATAAAAATTACAGAAAGTTACTCCTATAGGACCTCCGAAGCAACTATTCTCATCCATCGAGCCAACGAAGAAGATCAACATCGGAACCGAAGAACGGCCACGAGAGGTGAGTATAGGGACGTTGTTGGAGGGAACTATGGAAGTAAAACTGAAAGAGCTACTGAAGGAGTACTTGGATATATTTGCGTGGAAGATGAAGGACATGCCAAGGATAGATCCGTTGGTGGTGGCTCATCACTTTCGGATAAATCCGGACACACCTCCTTTCAAGCAAAGAATAAGGAAGGTAGACCCTATATATCACGAAGCAGTAAAAAAGGAACTCCAAAAGCTGATGGATGCTGGATTCATCAGAGAAGTAATGTACCCAACCTGGGTGTCGAATATGGTAATAGTGCCAAAGAAGAACGGAGGCGTCAGAATCTGCATCGACTTCAGCAATCTCAATAAAGCTTTCCCGAGGGATAGCTATCCTTTGCCAAGCATTGACCAACTGGTCGACAAGACTTCTGGCCACGAATTACTGTCATTTATGTATTGATACTCGGGGTACAATTAAATATCCCTGGCCGAAGAAGATCAAGAACATACAACCTTTTTTACTCTGAGGGGGTTATATTGCTACACAAGAATGCCCTTCGGACTGAGAAACGCAGGAGCCACGTACCAAAGACTGGTGGACAAAATATTCAAACAGTGGATTGGAAAAAACTTGGAGGTTTACGTTGATGACATGCTCGTCAAGAGTCTAAAATCGCAAGATCATTTGGCGGATCTCAGAGAAATATTTGAAGCCATGAGGAGTTCCGAAATGAAGGTGAATCCGGAGAAATGCACCTTCGGGGTGACCTCCGGAAAATTCTTAGGATACTTGGTCACCAAAAAAGGAATCGAGGTAGATCCGGAGAAAGTCATAGTTGTGGTGGACATGCCGTCACCACAGAACCTGAAGGACGTCCAAAGGTTGAGCGGAAGATTGCCGGCGCTGGGAAGATTCATAGCTAGATCATCGGATAAATGCAAAGATTTCTTCTCCACACTAAGGAAATATTGCAGGTTCGAGTGGACACAAGATTTCCAGCGGGCTTTCGAAAAGGTTAAAGAGCACCTAGCAACCCTACCGACGTTACAAAGGCCAGAGAAAGACGAGGTGTTAACTTTATACTTGGCGGCAACCAGCTGTGCAATTAGCGCGGTCCTAGTTCGGACAAACAAGAAAGAAGAAATACCCATTTACTACATCGGCAAAACTCTGTACCAAGCCGAAAGAAACTACACGAAGATGGATCAGATCATCCTATCACTCGTGTTTGCAACACAAGAGCTGCGAACCTAATTCAATGCGCATACGGTAAGGGTACTAACGAAGGCACCAATCGGTCAAGTCCTCCAAAACTCAGAAAGAGTAGGACGTATAGCCAAATGGAATGCACAGGTAACGCAGTTCAAAATCATATTCGAACCTCGAACGACGGAGAAATCACAGGTGTTAGCAGATTTCTTGGCGGACTTACCCCTCAAAGACGAAGAAGAAATAGATGATATACCAGGAGCCGAGGAAGACAAAGAAGATCCTGATGATCTGCTGGAGCCAGTCAACTCTCGGAGATGGGAAGTGTTCGTGGACGGGTCCTCCAACAAAGAAGGCGCAGGGATAAGAATCGTAATAACCACACCAACAGGAGATAAGATACTACATGCATTCAGGCTAGAATTTGAAGAATACACGAACAACATCGTTGAATACGAAGCAGTGATCCATGCACTACGGCTGATAATCGAGTTAGGCATCACGGACGTCAGAATCACAAGCGACTCACAACTCGTCATCATGCAAATCGAACTCAAATACCAAACTCTGGATTTATGCCTCGCTGCATACCTGAAACTAGCACAAGAACTCACAGCGAAGATCGAAAAGGTAACCTACAGGCACGTAACTAGGAAAGACAATAGACATGCAGACGTGTTGGCATATCCAGCCCACCAAACACAGAAGGTAACGAGATAGAGGACGACTGGAGAGTACCCCTTCACCAATACTTAAGCAATGAAACATTGCCCGAAGATCCCAGGTACGCTAAGAAGATCATCTCAAGGGCGGCAAGATATCACCTCCGGGAAGGAATCCTCTACAAAGATACGTTCTGTCATGTACCTAACTTGGAGGCTAGCCCTTATCTGTGTGGTCTGGC
>JAJJMA010090556.1:0-10782 GCA_023529015.1 Papaver nudicaule
TTCTTCTCTTGAGCGCCCTAAATAGGCTTAAGGCATTTTCTACACTCACACCTAGCTCTGGGCTGATTTTTGTCGACCCCTTTCTCTATGGGAGGGGTCAGGTATTTATAGAATTTGGGGTAGATTCACTGTTCACCAGTCTAATCCCGCGCGGTATGGATTAGTGCGGTTCGAAGTGTCTGCGTTTCCTGACAATCTCCGCGTGGCCTGGTGTACTGCATTTGGCCTCATGATATCACTTGGATATGGTTTTGCCACGTCTCTCCGTACATAGATCCGTTGGCATTAAATGCCACTGCCACTTCTCAACCACCTCTGGGCGGTCCAATCACGTCTAGCCGGGTCTGTCCGTATCTCAGTCGTTGATTTCAAATCGTCTTGAGATATCATAAAGCTGCTTTTGGTTCCACCACGGTGTAAGTGGGAGTAGTGTGCTAAGTGCTATCGCCTCGAGATCTCGCCACATGTTCGGTGAAAATGTGCTATTAGAGGGAGTTGTGGCTTACAAGTTTGAACTATACTAGGAAAAGAAATCCTACTAGTTAAAGAACTTGACTAAACTAGGAAATCAACTAGAGTTTCCTAACTTACACATCTTCTAGTATCTTCTAGATACTGATCTAAGCCACAGATGTAGCTCGGCTAACCCCATTGGGTTAGTGGTCTTCTTCTCTTGATACTCCTATATCAATTGTGGATGATTTTTCCACTCTTATGCACACTAAAGGTGAAGCTTTCAAATTCATTTAGTATTTCTGGAATGTTGTCATTGCTCAATACTCTTTTTAAAATAAAAAATGTTTCCACACGCACATCTCTTCCTTTTTTTCCAGGATTACAAAAAGTGCAATCCCACAATGGATCAGGATTTGTGTCTCCCGACATCCATGCATGGTTTTATGAAAGTGGCATTCATCATCAACGTATTTGTGTTTGCACTCTTCAACAAAATGGAGTTGTGGATGGCAAACATCGCCACTTACTAACTGTTGTTAGGGCACTTCGTTTTCAATCTCATTTACGTATCACTTACTTAGGTGAATGTATATCAACAACTGCTTACTTAATCAACAAAATGCCCACACCTAGGGCGCAAAACTCCACATGAATTTCTCTTAGGTGTAAAACCAAGTTGTTGCCATCTTCGAGTATTTGGTTGCTTGTGCTATGCTCGTAATACAAAAAAAATCCTCTAAATTTGACCCCGGGGCTAAGTATGTTTGTATTTCTTGGTTATCAACATAACATGATCATAAAATTTTGGATATGGAAACCAAATCAACTTTCATATCACGTGATGTGGTTTTCCATAATAATTTTCAATTTTGGATAATAATCCGTATCTTCCTCGGATAACTTTGTATCTCCAACAAGTTAACAGTATCTTTACCTCCATATAAAATCCCTATATAAATATACTCCTAAACCATATTCTCTACATCGATTCTTACTATAATATTTTCTTTATCCCTTTGTAGCTATTTATTTTCGGATCAAACTTTGTTAAGAAAATCTAAAGAAAATACAATGTCGCTATCAGCAGAGATTGTGAGTTTTTGTGAGATGTTGATTGATTGTACCTGATGTTTCTGGTGTATCACTAGATGAATCACCTAGTTTCATCAAGGCTCCTGGTGGTGCTCCTGTCAATGTTGCTTGTGCTGTTACTAAGCTTGGTGGTACTTGTGGTTTTATCGGCAAGGTTTGTTACCTAATCACATCTTTCTCTTTACCTCTATGTATTTTCTTATGATCGGTTTTTCATTCTATTATTATTTGACTTTGTCGATCAGTTTCTTTTCTATGCATATACATGTTTTTTTTCTTGCGATCTTATGCTTTGGCACAAAAAAGATCGAGGGAAAAGGATAACTTGTTCCTTTAGTACTTGGGTTTTTACCGACTTTACCAAAGACTTCGTTTGACTTGAATTTTTTAATTTTGTTTAAATTGATTTATCTTGGGTTTTGTTTTTCTGCCAACAATTGCTAAAGTAGATAGATGGGGGGGTTTTATTTTTGTGCACACGCTTCAAAGTTGCTACCAAAATCCATGATCTAATTACTTTGATTCATGTTTTGCACTTTCATAACATTTGATTCAATATATTCTTGGTGAATTACAGTTTAGAGAAGATGAATTTGGACATATGCTGGTTGACATATTGAAGAAGAATAACGTGAACACTGATGGTGTTTGTTTCGACAAGGATGCAATAACTGCCCTAGCTTTTGTAACATTGAACCTAGATGGAGAAAGAAAGTTTATGTTTTACAGAAACCCCAGTGCTGGCATGTTGCTTAAAGAAACTGTAACATGGATTTGATCAAACAAGTTTAGATATTTCACTATGGTTCTATTAGTTTGATCACCGAACCTTGTCTGTCCGCTCACATGGATGCTTTGGAAGATGCCAAGGAAGATGGTACATCCCTTTCCTATGATCCTAATGTGAGGTTGCCGCTCTGGTGTTCTATTGAAGATTGTCGTGAAGGTATTAAGAGCATCTAAAGTTATGTTGATGTTATCAAACTTTGTGATGAACATGTAGAATTCTTAACCCAATGGGATGCAACTGATGAGAATAACGTTTTATCACTTTGGCATGATGGTTTAAAATTGCTAATGGTAACCGATGGGATAAGGGGTGTAGATACTTCACCAAGGTAAATCGCAAAAGAATTTATCAGGCAAATTAATTTTCAAAGTTATTTGTTTATTTTTATTTTTTGGTGTCTTATATTTGAAACAGATCTTCAAAGGAGCTGTGAAAGAATTCGCAGTAAACACAGTGGATACTGCAGGACTGGAGGATGTTTTTGTTGGTTCATTCCTCTGTTCTGCTGCCAAAGATTCTTCAATTTTCGAGGATGAAACCAAAATGAAGGAAACACTTACAATGGCCAGTGCTTATGGAGCAATTTGCACAATTAATAAAGGAGACATTCCATCACTCCCAGACAATGATGATGTACTGAAGCTCATCTCTGATTCTCATTAGGCAAATGCCTCTGCACATAAGCTCATCTCCACTTTTCACTATCGAAATTCATTTTTTTTTGTCTTTTAGTTGTCTCTTTCGTTTTGATTTCTTTGTTTATACTTGTTTTTCTTTATTTTATTTATGAAGTTCGGATAATCAATCTAGTTTATTTTGGTTTTGGTATTATTATGATCCATTCATCCATTTTTTCATAGTTTCATCCTTACATACCTTCACGACATTCACTGAAGCATAATACAAACCAAAAGAAGACTTCACATAATTACTATTGCAAAACAAGTTCACATTACATTTCAAACTAGGAACCTTTTGACTTACACAAAATCAATTAAACAAACTATTTTCCTCATCAGTGGCAACTATTTTCAAACTATTTCAAACTAATTTCCAAAGATGAAAAAGTTCTCATAGAAATAACTGGCAAGAGGTCCTCCTCAAAAAGTCCAACCCAGCATACCCAATAAGTCCAGTTTCACTCACTAGAGCCGGGCCAGATTATTTCCTTTCAAAGGTGCTCATATTCCAACTACTGATTTTCGTCAACTTGCTCAACGGGAAGTTTTTTTTATGAAATCTCACTACCTATTAGCAACAATAATGTTGCCATCAATTTCTGACAATTCAAGTCCAGTAAGTTCAATAGGCGTTATCCCATCTTCACCAGCAGATCTTAATAACATTTCTCCATCGAGTAATCTTACTGAATCAGTTACTCCACAAGTTTTTGATAGTAGTCCAACAGAGATTACTGTTTCACCCCACGTGAAATGACTTACTTGTGCATAGGTCGACTAGGGAACGTCATTCTAAATATCCTCTCGTTATTTATGTTTTTTTCTCTAAGTTCACACCAAAACATCGAGCTTTCCTCTTTACGGTCATCACTACTGATGTACCACAAAAATTTACGGAAGCTATGAAACTTCCCAATGGCGTGATGCCATGGACAAGGAAGTTGTATCTCTCGAGTCCAATGGTACTTGGATCATCACTTCTCTCCCACCTGGAAAATCTGTCATCGGTTGCAAGTGGGTGTTCAAAATTAAATTTTGCGTCGATGACACCGTTAAACGTTACAAATCCCGTCTTGTTGTAAAAGGGTACACATAACAAGAAGGGTTGATTATCATGATACTTTTGCCCTGGTTGCAAAATTAGTCACGATCGTGTCTATCATCACTTGGTGCTGTTAAGAATTGGTCCCTTCATCAATTACACGTAAATAATGCACTCTACAGGGTGATCTCGATGAAGACATATATATGCAACTTCCTCCTGGTTTCAAAACAAAAGGAAAAACTCGTGTTTGTAAATTGAAAAATCGCTATATGGCCTTAAGTAAGCTTTTCGCCAATGGTTTGCTAAGTTCTCAAGTGCTCTGCTAGAAGAAGGTTTAAAGAAATCCCATGCTGATAACTCCCTCTTTCTTTTTCATTCTGAACACGTCTTAATTTATGTTTTAGTTTACATTGACGACATTATAATCACCGGAAATAATGACTCCGCTATACAATCACTATGACTTAAACATGAGTCTCGTTTCTCTCGTAAGAATCTAGGCCAATTACAATACTTTTTTGTCATTGAAGTTTATCGTTTTCCTAAAGGAATTTCCCTTTGTCATCATAAATATATATTAAATAGTTGATTCAGGACTCTCCGATGTTAAGGTATCATCATCTCCAATGGAACAACATCTTAAACTTCTCCCTTCTACAGGAGACCTTTTACCAGATCCTAGTATTTATCGTCACCTTATTGGTCGACTTTTTTATCTCACTGTCACTAGGTCTGATATTACTTATTTTATAAATTACTTAAGCCAGTTTATGCAGCAGCCTCGCTCTAGTCATCTAGATATTTCCCATCGTGTTTTTCGATTTCTCAAAGATACTGTCAACCATGGCATTTTCTTGTTTGCCACCATTCCTTATCTTTGTCGGGTTACACCGATTCTGATAGGGAAGGTTGTCCCACTACATGTAGATCCAACACAGGTTTTTTCACCATGCTCGGCGATAGCCCTCTTTCATGGAAATCCAAGAAACAACTTACGGTATCCCTCTCTTTCGCTGAGGCTTAATATCGAGCTCTCACCAAGCTCACTTATGAATTACAATAGTTGTACTATCTATTCACAAACCTTTGGATTTCTACTCCAAAACCTATTCCAATCTATTACGATAATCAAGTTGCAATAAATATTTTTTTAAATCTAGTTCTTCATGAAAGAACTAAACACATTGAAATCTAATGTTATTTTGTTTGTGACAAACTACTTGTTGGTCTCATTAAACTGACATGCATTTCGTCTCTCAATCAACTTGAAGACATGTACACAAAGTCACTCAGATTTGATCATTTTCGACGTCTTGTTCGCAAGTTGGGCGTTAGGTCTGACCTTCCTCCCACTCCAACTTGACAGGGGGTATTGGAAGTAGAACCCGTGTAATATCGATGTCCACTGCAAGTCACCTGCACTCATCCCAAATAATTGCAGTCAAGTATAGTTAGCAACAACATATAACATAAACTTCGCCAACGACTTCGTCAGCAACTGATTCAACAACATCTTCAAACTATTTTAATGAGAATTGATAAGTTCAACCAAGTATTAAATTTTGTTGCGATGTATCTTAGATTTAATTTAATCTTATCTTCATTCTTCCTTGTATATCTACTATCTGTTAGGATTACTATTGACTGTTGTTACCTATTTTATCTCTGTATTTGTACCTATATACAAAGGAATGGAAAAACCTACTGTCTATACAATTGTGAAGACTAAACTCACATCTCTTTATTAGTTTATGATAAATCAAGTCTGAGCCTAGACTGGAAACTCTTTAATTTAGTTCATGCTATCAAGAAGTTCTTTTAGTGAGTTTAGCTCTTGGCATTGCTATTATGTGCCAAAAGAGTGGAATAAAGTAGCTGACATTTTGTTAAAAGTAGTTAGAGTTCAAAAAACTGATAGAGTGTGAAATCACCATCCAAATAGCATATGTAATCAGATCATGCAGAAGGCTAACAATGTAACCTCTTAATTCTTAAATCCAATTTTCCGCTTTAAAAAAAAATTGAAAAAAAATAAAGGCAAATTTAGGGGCTGTTGTTTTTCTCGGGGTTGCTAGAAAAATAAAAATACCAACATTTGGTAGTAATCCTTGTTAGAACACAACTCGGTTGAACCCACTGGCGTTGATATGTCAAGTCTGTTGTCAAGTTTAGTCGCTAAAAATAATCCTTGATTTAGTCTTCAACATCATTCTCGGATTAGGATAAACTAGGTGTTAAGACGAAGACCGGAGCTTATCTTGATATTTATCGTCAAAAGCTTAGTAAGAATATTCCTTGATTTCGTATCTACCAACCTATCAATGTAACAGTCGATGATATTGTATATATTGGTTCCTACCAAAAATATCACTCGGTAATTTTGAATATCTTCTAGTATTAAATTGAAATATCTTTTCCTAAATGTCGTGTTTAGCGAATTTAATTAGTCGAATCATTTCCTTATTTGAGTCGGAGAAGAACCATTTTAAGTATTTCTTCGAGGTGTTGTCAATACGATGACCGGTGTTGTAGACTTTGTTTAACATCACTGAAAAGATAGAAAATTAATGACGGTCGTAATGATAGAACTTTGTCATCATTATTAGACTTATGAAGATGAAGTAAAGAATAACTTGATGAAATCAAGATTTTGAATGAGTTAGATTAGTTTTAAACACAATTTTGATTTTAGGTACGTGTCGAAACACCGTCCTAATTAGGATAGCAATTCTCCCAATTGTGAAAATCCTATGTTCGAATGGTATAGATTTCATTTTCGGATTGCTTTTACAAGTCGTGATTGTGGATGCTTTAAGAGCAAGCACTATGGTGCTCATAAATCCCCACATGTGGGGAATTTACTTACATTGTGGGGAAAAGCTCTATCCATGTTTACATGGGGCATAGATTTGTACCCCCGTGTAGACAAGGTTTACTCACCGGTTACCAAGAAACCGCGGCATACGGTTTATAAGAAGCCGCTGCGGTTTCTGTGAAGCCGCGAGTTTCTGCACGCGGCTACTGAGAAACCGCCCAGTTATAAATACTTGTTTGACCTTTTTTTGTTACACACCTCACACACTCCATCCGAACCCTTCGTTTTACAACGGTAAAAACACTCCCGGCCGTCCATTTCACAACGGTTAAAAATAGATCCGTTGGGTTTTTCAACTATAAAACCAACCCATCCCCACAACTACCATTTCATCCCAATCAATCTCATTTTAGTTGATTCTCTCTTTCTTTCTCAAATTGTTTATCAAATCACTTCAATATGGTTATTAAATATACTATTGATGAAGATGTTGCTATTGTTCAAGCATACATGGCTATTACTATTGGATCTCGTGTCGGAATTCAAGATGGCGCCCTTAACATTCGTTGGAGTCGTATCTTTGATATTTTTGTCTTGTTCTGTGGTGACGGAGACAATCCTAATGGTCGGTCTAAGAGGTCGATTCAATGTCGATTTAAGATGATTAAAAATACTGTTGATATGTTACTCATTTTTGTTGTTGATATGCAAGTTCGCAATCCACACTTGTCCAGTGCAGATAGGTTCCTTTTTGCGAAAGAGGAATATCATGAAGAGACAGGGAGCCGATTTAAGTTCGACGAATGCTACGAAATCTTCAAAAACAATCTTGGAGGATACGACCCGTGATTAGTGAATAATTCAATTGAATGTTATGAATTATTTGAACCCTATCTACCAGTTGTTGTAATGTTGTTGTTTTAATAAGTAATGTATTGTTGTTGTTTTAATGAGTAATGTATTGTTGTTGTTTAATATGAAATGTAATATGTGTTTGTAATTTGTAATTTGAATTTTGAATTTTGAAATTTGAAATTTGAAATTTGGTTGTTTGAACTATAACGACTAGTTTTGACTTTTGAACTCGAAAATACTTGAAAACTGAGCCTAACGGATCCATTTTTACTTATAAAATGCAAACAATGAGAGATCAATTGTTTCATACCCTCTTAAGCGAAAAAATCAAAGTATTTTTCCATCTTTCTGCTCTCTAAATCTTGTTTCCATCTTTCTAATCTTAGTTATGGTTTATAATATAATTTGTTTATGTTATTGTAGTGTTCTTCCCTCATAAAATGTGGTATCTGTCAATCCGAAGCTCACAAAAGTGTGTTATGTCCTTTTATCTACTCGGCATGTACAAAACGAAATTGTGATGGGTTTCGCAAGATCCTGGAGTCTAACACCCCCAAAAATCTAGGGAGGCTGTTTTTGAAGTGTCAAAAACCTGAATGCGGAGACTTTGAATGGTTAGATTCAACCATTGAACATAGTAGGCATGTTGGAAATTATGGTTTCGAATCTCCGAAGCAGTATAAAAATCATGGTTGTTTCACATATGGAGGGAGAGACCATTGGTCTGACAAATGTCCACTACGAGAGATGAAGAACGACAATCATGCTTCGCCTTCAACTCCATCTCCCGCTAAGCTAGAGTGGGATGAGATAATTGTTAAGTTTAAAAGAACATTGTAATTTCACTGCCAAGGCATTGAACAATACTCATTCACAATTTTCAGAATAAGGTTATTACAAAACCACAATATAGTTGAATGAGCTAATGTAATTTATGTTTTTAATTTAATGAAAACCACGTAATTTTACGGCTCAGCCAAGTTTACTGTATCCCCCTCATAATCTGAAGAACTTGAGGAGTAGTATGACGAGTCGTCTGTAGAAGTCTCTGATTCCACAATATCCCACGAATCCCCTGACTCATCTTCTTCTTCTTCTTCATCTCCTTGTTCGTCTCCTTCCATCTTCTTCTCCATCTCCTATTTCTGAAGAATCAGCCATATATTCAAACGCTACCTTCAATAGTTTCAGCATTAGCAGGAGCAACATCTTGGTAATAAAGAAAGTCAGTACCATGGTCAGCTGACCAAGGAACTCGTTGATTATCATCAGAAGTTCCATCAGACAGGGCATCGTCTGATGGTGGGGGTATGTCGCTTGGCAAAGGTGGAACATACTCTAAATCTGACCCCTCAATGCTCGACTCCACCAGAATAGCATCTCCCACTCCTGCTCTACCAGGACGTCGTGTAATGTATTTGGTAAGATCAGCACGTAGTCGGTGATACCTTTCAGGATTCTGCAATGCCCTATAATGGACAACAGGGCCTTGATACTCTACCACCGGACTTGCTACAACCTCACCCCATGCAGGGTCACGACGAGAATGCTCTACAGTCATGTTATGCAAAACAATACAACATTTCATTATCAAATTCATGTCACCTTATTTCCAATACTTACATGGCGACCCTACAACCTTGTAGACTGATTGAAGAACTCCAAACGCACGCTCGACATCCTTCCTCTTTGCCATCTGATACTTGTTAAACCTTACACGCTCAGGAATCTTCAATGTCGCGTTATAAGCTTGTACGATTGTTTGCAGCTTTCGATAGATACCATCGGCCAAGTAATAACGCATGTCATAATGGTGCCCATTTATGACATAATTGCAAGGAGGTTTTAACCCTTGAAGAAGCTTGTCAAAGAGTTGTGAGTGACCCAACACATTCAAGTCATTATTTGATCCCGGCATTCCAAAGAATGCATGCCAAAACCATAAATCATAGGATACCACGGCCTCTAACACCAATGAACTCTCTTTTTATTTACCACGATATGTTCCTTGCCAAGCCACCGGACAATTCTTCCACGGCCATTGCATACAATCCACACTACCAAGCATTCCTGGAAATCCTCTTCCAGTGTTCTCTTCTAGTAGTCTCTTCACATCTTCTTCTGTGGGTTCACGCAAGTATCTTTCTCCATAAGTGCGGCAAATCAATTCACAAAAGTGTTTGATATACTTGTAAATTGTGGTCGCTCCCATTCATGTATAATCATCTAGACTATCCGCGACGATACTTTTGCACAAAGTTTTCATCACGGCAACCATCTTCATAGTGGGTGAATGACCCAACAAGCCCGTTGCATCCCGGCGTTGTTTCCATTCTTCATCCTCGTCGGTAATTCTATCTAGTATTTTCTTAAACAAAGCTTTAGGCAAGCCAAGACGTTGCTTGAATTATCTTTTTGTATAAATGCCCCCAACCGTAAAGTAATCATGTATCATTATTGCATCATGTAAAACTCTATCACGAACAAGTCATCGACGCCTTTGAACCTCCTTTGGTACCGGTTGACGGATAAATTTGTTGTGAACATCATAACACATTTGGTGCCATAGTACAATTTCCTTTTCTATTTCATCTTCCGAAGATGGCAATTGAATTCCATATTTCATTCTGGCCAATCCACGGAGTATAGAACCCGCACTCATTATGCACCTAAAAACAATAACCTTCCTAATTTCAATTCGAGATATCCAACATTCAATGAAAACAAAACCACAACAATTACAACGTCTACACATGTTTGTTCAATTCATCTAATTCTATGTTCAATGCAAGGTTTCATGAGTTTATAATGTAGCTAATCATCATAAAATCAACCATCTATCAATATTTGCAACCAAAATCAATTTTATGCCCTAAAGTCAAAATTACATACCTTTAGAATGTGTTTGTTGATGGAAATTGAAATTAAAACTTGCAATAGAACCCCCTCCAAGTGTAGAAGATACCCCTAGAAGCTTTTAGATCGAATTAATTTCAATCACCTTCAAAATGGGGGGAAAATGAGGTAAGTGTGGGAGTGTAGTGTAGAG
>JAJJMA010090572.1:0-12002 GCA_023529015.1 Papaver nudicaule
TATTCCTGATTCTTCTCAAATCTTCTCATACAAACCACCACCAAATCTTAAACACCACCACCGTCACCAATCTGAAACACCACACCACCGCAAGATTATAAGCAAATATGTTGTTTACTTTCCGGTGTTCATTAATGACATTATTACCCTTGTGTATAACCTACTCAATATGTTACCCTAACGAATTTTTGCGGTACTCGTTGACGACAATATTACCCTTACGAGTAACATGCTCGATATTTTGCGGTATTTCCTTAACAACAGTGACATGCTCGATATTTTGCGGTATTTCCTTAACAACAATATATTGCCTTACGAGTAACCTACTCAATATATTACCCTGACGAGTAACCTGCTCAATTTTTGCGGTATTCGTTGACGACAATATTATACCCTTACGAGTAACCTGCTCGATATTTGCAGTCTTCGTTGCCAACAATATTACCTTTACGAGTAACATGCTCGATATTTTCCAGTATTCATTAATGACATAATTAACCTTGTGTGTAACCTACTCAACATGTTACCCTGACGAGTAACCTGCTCAATTTTTGCGGTATTCGTGGCGACAATATTACCCTTTTGTGTAACCTACTCACTATATTACCATGACGAATAACCTGCTCAATTTTTGCGGTATTCGTTGACGATAATATCGCCCTTACGGGTAACCTGCTCGTCCTTTTCGAGTATTTATTAATGATACTATTACCCTTTTGTGAAGCGACGGAATTAGAGGGGGGCTAGGGTATGCTGAAGCCCCCCCTAAATTCCACTAAATTTGTTTCAGGCCCTTGGAAATTTAAATTTTTAAATGTCCAGCCACCCATGGGTAGATAAAATATAACACTTTTAGTCCATAGTTTTATTTTTTTCTCACTTTTATGCCTGTTCTTTTAGTCTTGATTCTTATGGGATACCATAAATTTATGTATTGGAGCTATTGATTCGTTTAATATCTACCCATTGTAGGTGTCGAATCTATATGACTAAAATTTTCGGGCGGCCTTCGGCCGCCTTAATTTTTATATTAATAACTACTTAGTAAAAAAAAATATAGTCCCCCCAAAGATTAAATCCTGGTTCCGTCGCTGCTTTTGTGTAACCTACTCAATATATGACCCTGACGAATAACCTGCTCAAAATCATCTTTGATAGTGAATTTATAAAATCTGTGATCTAAAGGCATCCGTGCGAATTTTTTGCACACTCGAAGCTCAATAGTGAATCTCATCCGTCGATATTTTTGGACTTTTTTTTTTCTTTTCTGGAAACTAAATTCTATAATTGCCAACCTTTTTCTGGGATCATAGAAAGGATAGATATAGGTGGTTGTTTAATGTAAATGCTCTTAAATTTACCGCTGTCCCAATTCAACACCGACCCTTTCTCCCTACCTATAATCTATAAAGAGCTTTTTCTTCACAACTCATCTCTTCACAACAATCAGAGAGAAAAGTATATCAGTTAGATCACATAGAACTAAGAATGGCTTCTGTGAGAACTTTTGAAGAGTTTCAAGAATACTTAGAAAGACTCATTATATTTGAAGATGAAGAAGTTGTTGAAGCACTGGAAGATGAAAAACCTGTTGAAGAACTCCAAGAAGGAATAATTGATGACCCTTCTCCACCCCCTCCAACTAAGACGTGGTATGCTTTTTTCCGCAGTTTCGATGAGCTTCGAAAGGAGACTGGCGAAGATATACCCGACGAGGAGTACGATGAGAAGGCTTTCTATAGAGATCTTACCCCAAAGGTAAGGAGGTTCCGAGTTCTTAATGGTGTCAAGACTGAGATATTTGAGGAAGAACCTTAGCCTATAGGTCTTAAAACCCCAGTCGAGTACCATCCATTAAGAAAAGATTAGGGTTTTAAAAGAAGGGGAAAAGATTGGGGTTTCTTCTTTAGGGTTTTAGTAAGTCTTCTTCTTATTTGTTTTTTTTTTTGAGAGAGTCTTCTTCTTATTTGTTACCAGCATTTCTTTTAGCTGTTTTTGTTTGTAGCAGTTTATGAATATTTTGTTAGTATGGTCTTCAACAAGCCGGGTTATGCAATCACTCTGAAAGGTTGATCAAAAATTTAAGTTTCGTAGTTTTAAGTTAACTATTTTAGTTTTTAGTTTTGACTAAAGATATTATGCAGGTTCCTATTGTGATTTGTATAAAATATTATGTGTTGGTGTGGTGTGTTTCAAATCAAAAATCAATGCCATGCACCAAAGTCGAATTTCAATACTTGCTTCGGTCAATTCTGATCATTACTCTAACAAACAATTGAAAGAGAGTAAATTAGTGAGGGGAATTGTAGAGTCTAGAAAGAGAGTGAATTAATGCTTGAAAGACTCAACCATTGCGTGTAAAAAGAGAGTGAAGGGTTAGTGAAGGGTTATTATGAAGGGTTATTATGATGAGAGGAAGGGTAATGAATGTATGATTTGAAGGGTTGAGTGAACGACCAGAGTTAACCTGACGCTGCAAATATACTAGATTAGGTTGAATTAATGATGCCTTTTGAACGCGTGGGTGGAGGAGGGTTTAACACCGAGTAAATTAGACACGGGGAATACAAATTGAGAGGACGCATGGTCAAAGTTGCGTCTGAAAATGTACCGTTTCAGTAAATACCCATAAATGAAATCGGCTATAAAATCTCAGTTGAGAGGAAAATTAGGAATCCATCTTCTCTTTCTTCTTCCAGAAAAAAAAAACAGAAAAAAAACTTCTCTTCTTCTTATTCAAGATGAATTTTATAGGTGATCCATGGCTTAATCCTGCATATCTCAACAATACATGCAGAGCAATCATAAAGAAAAACGTGATCAAAGACAATAGGCAGTTGTACAAGTGTGGTTTGGATGGAAAGCTTTTACATTTTTCTTCCAGCAGAACTGAGAGACCAGATTGGTGGTATCACGATCAGTTATATGATCTGATGAGAGAGGCACCAGCACCAGCACCAGCACCAGCACCAGCACCACCAGCAGTGGCACCTCCACCTCCACCAGCACCAGTACCACCTCCACCTCCACCAGCACCAGAGCCAGAACCAGAACCAGAAGAGGAGGAGGAAAATACTGCCTATTGGGATTTCCCACCGCCACCTTTGAACTATACAACATGGTATGCTTACTGCTCCAGTTATAATTTCGAAAGTTATGAAGATATCAGAGCCGAAGGTGAGGAGTATTTTTACACAAAGCTGATGCCTGAGATTAAAAGGGTTCCAATTCCCCGGCACTGGGCGTAGTTGGTGGTCTGGTGTTTTTAAGTCTTCAAGAGAGGCTTCAACTTGTTGAAGCTCGAAGGAAAATCCTCTTGAAGCAATCTTGACAGGAATGATGATGAAGAAAGAAGTTAATTAGTTTTTTTTTTTTTTTAATGTTGAATGTGGGGAAAGAATGTGGGAAAGAATATGGTGGTTGATATTTTGGGAAAGAATATTTTGGGTTCAGGCTATGATGCGAAGTAGCCTTTGTTTATGTATAATTACTGTATATTTTGGGTTGTAAAAATTGCAGTTTATATATGTATAATTAATGTTTAATCTTTAATCTTTTAGTTTGATCTTTGTTTCTTTTTTTGTGTGATTGAAAGTGGGTTTTTTGGGTTCAGGAAGGAAATCTTTTGATCTGTAATTGAGTGATTTTTGGAGGGAGATTAAAAAAGTTAAGTGACCCATGCAGTGCATGACTACAAAAATAGTGCTATATTAAGTAAATTCCGCCTATCATCAGTTTGAGGGCATCTCTAATGGGATTGTGCAGTGGTTCCTACATGGCATTGGTATGAAGACATCCTTAAGGTCAATTTATGTGTAATTTTCCTTGATGTAAGTAAAGACACTCATGAGTCTGAGGTGTTTGTGTACGTGTGAGATGCACGAGTCTAGTGTTGTGTACGTGCGAGTTGAGAGTAGTGAGGAAGTCAGTTTGTTCTATATATACTCGAGTCTGTCCTGTACTCGATCTATTTTTTATCAAATCAATTGAAACAATACTCTTATCAGAAATGTAGATACCAAGTGTTATCAGTAAGGAGGTTTACAATTGTATTTATGTGTAATTTTCCTTGATGTAAGGAGGTTTACAATTGTCATCTCCAATGGAGATAAGTTTAAACTGAATACAGTATTTGACATATTTGTCAAAATCTAATTGGTTAACCAATTTTGAAAATTTTAAATTTTGTATAAAAACATATTCTCATTGGATAAAGGTGGTGATTAGGATCTTCACATTCTGGGAGAGATCTTCTGAAACCAGAGGATCTCTCTGACTCTGAGGATGTGAAGATAACCTTTTTATCTTTAAGCCTCACATTCATCTAAGACTTTCCCATTGGAGAATCTTTTTTGATAAAAATCTAAAGAAATCATAAGTGGTCACAAAAATAGGAAGCACAACCATATACAAGTATCCGCCTGGGATCATGTCTTCTTAGGTCTATTCTGGATGTACAATGCTATTTCGGTAGTAATATTCCATTTCAGCTTGAAAATGCAGTCAGATGTTTGGGGTAGTATAACCGATCAAGGAGTGGTAACTCATATCACGGGAGGAAACTTTGCGCAGAGTTCCATGTGCCGTGTTGTGATGTGCCAACAATTTTAACGTGTTGTGACGTGATTGCAAATATTTTCAGACATATTGACACGAGGAAATAATACCAGCAGTAAAGATTACATGTGTGGCTCATGTGCTTATAACCGTAGAACAAAAAGAATCTGTGGTATTCCTCCTCCGACTGTCAAACAAAAAAGCTGAACTGATCCTATTATAGACTTCCCATACTGATGGTTCAGAGGTCGAAGAATATCTCCAGGCATCTAACATGAGTGAAAGGTTCGTTTTCTTTTTCAAAATAAATATCCGCTGCAATGATATTCTGAAAATGTAGAGATACCCCAGGATCAATAATGTTCACAAATAATAGAGATTGACATGGCAGATGCTGATGGGAATTTCATGCTATTAAATATAAGGGTGCGTGCTTGCTGCAGTGGGATGGATACTAAAAACGTTAATACGGAGCTGCAGGTATGGACGTGGATACTTACTGCATCTTCAGTTGTCATTGTGGGATTTATGTTTGGGTCCATTATAGTTTCCTTGATTTCATTGAAGCGTGCCATCTTACGAGCGATGGATTGAAATCTATCTCTGATTCCCCTGGATCTCCTCCTGTTACCGTTGCCATCTATAGCTGCAAAAATTGCAAATACGCGGTTCCACAGATGGGCATGGGTTATATGTGCATTGCGGAAGTTCCCATTCATAAGCATTTGGTAATCGTGGTCTGTAACTGTCTTCCATGCTCGGACAATTGCCATATCCTCATTTTCGGTAAAATCGACGGCCATATGCAGAACCTGCATTGGATACTCCATCATTCAATTAACTTTCGTGTAGTATATATGGCTACCACTAAAACACAATCATTAAAAGAAATAGCTGCATATTGCAGGTTGTAACAATCACATTGGACGACCAAATAGACATGTCAAATAACCATAGTCAAATTCAGATAGATTTTAAGATTTTGCATTTATGTTTTTCTCAGTGCTATCTACTCAATGGCATTGTACTGTGTGGTCTTTGAGTAACCAATCGAACATGGAACATGTACATAATCAACATGTGGAGCTAAATTGAATCCCTATGTCTACATTTGCTTTGCTTATATTTGTTGTAGGACCAACAATTCGAATGAAACATCAAATTGTACATAACTACAATGCTTTATAATCAAAAGACCAATTCTATTATTTGTCATGGATTATCATGGGACATCAAATTGAATTCATAAGAATCGATTTGAAGAGTACACAAACCCTGAATCTGGAAATCAGTTGCTTTATTTAAGTTTGCAATAAATCAGGATATAAAATTACTGACCTTATTTGTACAGAAAAAATGTGGAAGTCGCTTTCCTTTCGATTTGGTGGTCCTCCTTTCCCTACAACGTGAACAGATTTGGTGAACCAGATTCAAACGGAGATTTCTTCGCTGTGGATAAGACTAGGGCGAAATACCAGGTATACAAGTCCGTGATATTTAACTGGGTTTCTGTGGTCAGTCCAATGGGCTTGGTTATGGCACAGCTGCACTAAGTCGTTGGTACCACAGATGTACTAGATCTACGGTCGAGAATTTGAGTGGGAATCTTCACCGTGGAGTCGCATGTACAGACTACATGTGTGTACTAAAAAATATGGCACGTGATAGTCCCGTGACAACTCGAGAGGGTAAAACAGTGGAAGATAACCTACACTGCACACTTCTCTTAACCTACACTGTTCTCTATTGATTCTTTTCCTAGCTGCATCAATCAAATTGCGTTTTCAAAATATATGTTCAACAATTGTTTCCCAAAGTTTCCAGATATATTTGAGGCATCCATCGATTTTTTGCACACTCAAACTCAATAGTGAATCATGTATTGAAATTGAAACAAATGATAAAAATATTTTATTAATCATCAAAATTGTTATTACAAAAATAATTACTTTAATGATAAAAATTCTTAAATATACTCCTAATATAAGAATCCCCTTTCAAACCCCTTTTCTCTCCAATCTTCATTCATCATCATCATCACTGTTTTCCAATGCCCGTCGTAGGTTGTCTTGAAGCATATTCACTTGGTCTCGAAGTTGATGCACCTGTCTAAAAAGGACGATAACATGATGATCAGAAGGACAACTGCATCGACCCTCCCCACGAACCAATTCCACGCGATGTTCATCAACATGAATCGCTTTAGACTCCCGCAGACGATAATAATGGGCCCGCTTCCTCATGCAGATTATAAACAACCCAAGTCTAGGTTGAATAACTACTGAATCTTG
The DNA here is from genome assembly GCA_023529015.1 of Papaver nudicaule. NCBI lineage: Eukaryota > Viridiplantae > Streptophyta > Magnoliopsida > Ranunculales > Papaveraceae > Papaver > Papaver nudicaule. The sequence goes on from JAJJMA010090572.1 coordinate 6,849, forward strand.
CCTTAGGATCCTAAACTCAGTTTCAAGAACATTCTTGATGGAATTGCATTGGATATCTTTAGAACCAATAGCAAAATACTGGAAACAATGAGATATGCAGTTCATTCTCCTAAAAGGTGATTAATATGAAACTGATCTATGTGAACTGTGGCATCTTCTACACACATATATGACCTTAAATAGAAAAACATGAATTAGCAAACGTGTATCACGCACGAGCATAACTACAAATCTAAGATTTTGTTATGACACATGTCAAGTTTTGTTATAACCAAAATTCAAGCTTGAATTTCCATTTCTGTTCTATGTTAATTAGGTATGGTTATAAAATCTAAGATTTTTTAGGAGAGATAATTATACATATATATACAAACAATTAGCATATATCATGAAATCGCATATCAAGTTCCATCAGATAAAAAAACAATTAACAAGTAAAATTTTAGCAGAGCAGATAAACACAACTCAATAATACTGTAATAAATAACTATAGTATATTCGATAATTATATTTTGTATATTTATATTTAATAAATTTGATAAACATTAATCTTGATACTCCCTCCGTTCCAATTTACTTGAGGGTTTTGGTTTTGGTTTTGATACACTTGCTTTACACTTGCTAAAATTGGTATTTTTTCACAATTTTTTTAACAACACCCAAGCATTATATCTTCTACGTTACATTTTCAAACTCAAATGCATTGATTTTATTCAAAAATTTGTGAAAAAGTACCAATTGTAGCAAGTGTAAAGCAAGTGTATCAAAACCAAAATCAAAACCCTCAAATAAATTGGAACGGAGGGAGTATTAGTTATTTCTCCTAAAAAAACTTAGGAAATATTAGATTTGATTAGGTTACCTAATTACCATAGACAAAAATGGAAATTCAAGCTTGAATTTTGGTTATAACAAAACTTGACATGCGTCGCAACCCTATTGGGTTGGCACATACCGCACACATAATTTGTGGCACAGACGATACGCACCGGTATACATGATTCTAAATTAATATACGCGTATATCACCACATTGAATGTGTATAACAAATTTACCTATTAATCTTTATCTAATTTTCCTAACATAACAAATTGATTAGTCAGAAGAGTATCTCTATCTAAATAATCCTCTTTATTTTATCGAATGTTAACAGACGAAATATCAGGAGATAGGACCTGCAAGATATTACACGTAAAACTAGTCAATTCAGTTTTATCCCATGAGGTACACTTGTTAAAAATAAAAAAACTAACTTCCCTTTTTAACGGATCTCCATTTACACTACAATTCAATCCAGCGGGGCGTTACAATTTATCCCGCCCTTTTTTAACTCAAATTTTCAACTTTTGTAAAATCTCATCTCTCCTTTCTCTTCCTAAATCTTATAATATGTAGGAAACAAAACATTGTGTTTACGGTGTGATTTGTAAAATCTCATGTCTCCTTTCTCTTCCTAAATCTTATAATCTGTAGGAAACAAAACATTGTTTACGGTGTGGTATCTCCCCAGCAATATCAATTTCCAATCAGTTTTGCTCCAAGTTGCAACATCTTGCTTTGTTCCATCATGTAAGTCTTTCTGTCCCATAGATTCTTCCATTACTCTTTCACTTGTCAATTAGGGTTTTTGTTAGTACGCATGTAAATTTTAAGGGGCTTGTTTTATGTGAATTTTTTCATCTTGTTTTCCATTTAGAGTTGTTTGTTTCACCTTTGTTAACCCTATGTACAGTTATAGGTTGAAGTATCCGATTTGCCAAGAACATGTTATCATATCCGGTTTATTTATGCCTTTTACTCATGGTATATGCATGGAATGATGTTGTGTCCTTTGTTGCATGATACTGTTCATTATTCGTGTTTGCATACATTTGGAACTTTGATATGTATACATATTAGTGAAGAAGATTCTCTTTTGTTGTTTTCTTTTGGTTTGTGATTATGTTAGATCCTTGCAACAATAAACTGTAATTGTTAACTGTATCAAGGAGTATATGTAGTGAAATATAAACAACGCAAACAACCTAGAGGAACTATACGAGGGCAGAGCCAAACTGTGTTAAGTGCAATTTGTAGAACAGGTGGTTCTGCCCTCGTAGTTCCTCTAAGTTGGTTGCGCTATTTATATTTCATTACATATATTCCTGATACATCTAACATTTAGAGTTTATTGTTGCAAGGATCTAACAGATTATTCTCTGTATACATATATGACCCTTTGTTGATAACTTAGAATTTTACTACGACTCCATAAACATTTCTATAAGTGGTTAACGACAAGTTATGTCTGTTTCTGTGTAGCTGAATGGATTCTAGAGTAATGGATAAATCTTGGATGCGTTTACACGATAGATTAGGAAAGGCTTATAAAGATGGAGTTGATGCATTTCTGAAGTTTGCTGTCAACCATTGGAAGATTACAAATAATTGCACGGATTATGACGACCCAATTAGAATTCCATGTCCATGCAAGAAATGCTTAAACTGCTGGGATCGCAAGGTTGAAAAGGTTAAGTTCCATTTAGTAGCCAACGGAATAAACCCAAAGTATACCAAATGGACTGAGCACGGGGAAGAAGATGTACTGTCAGAAAGAAGCGGGCACTCTGAGGAAGATGGTGATTGTCCAATGGAAATTCCCACAGATACTGCAGACACGATCCACATGGTTGAACAACTTGCAGGCAATTTGCCAGACAAGAAACTAAAGGCGATACTTGATGATGCTAAGAAACCCCTATATGGACAATGTTCCAAATTCACAAAGTTATCTTCAATGTGTGAGCTGTTCAACTTGAAGAGCAAATATGGAGCATCAGATAGTTTCTTTAATGAACTTCTACCTTTGCTGAAAAAAATGCTCCCTCCAGATAATGATTTGGTCCAAAATACATACGAGGCTAAGAGGCTTATGAAAGAAATTGGTTCAGAGTATGAAAAGATACATGTTTGTATCAATGATTGCATTCTTTATAGGGACGAGCATGAGAAAGCGAAGCAGTGTCCAACTTGTGGGGAATCAAGATGGAAAGTGAACACTCATACAGGTGAGGTGTATGTGAATACTCCAGCAAAAGTATTGTGGTACTTCCCTATCATCCCAAGATTTAAAGCCTATTTTCTTTCAGAGAAAACATCGTCAGACTTCATATGGCACCACACCAGTCGAAAGAAAGACGTCGGTGTTATGCGTCATCCAGCAGACTCACCGGCATGGAAAGCGATAGACGAAAAATACCCTGAAATTGCTGCCGACCCAAGAAATCTGCGTCTAGGTGTTTCTGCTGATGGAGTTGACGTAAACAAAGGCATGCATAATCATCGCAGTGTATGGCCAGTTTTGACTGTGATATACAACCTTCCGCCGTGGTTGTGTATGAAAAGAAAGTTCATAATGCTGTCATTACTGATAGATGGTGGGCCTTGTAAGAACATCGACGTTATGTTAGAACCCTTTGTTAAGGATCTTAAGAAATTATTTGAAGGAGTTGAATGTTTTGATGCGCGTAACCAGGAGAATTTTACTCTACGCGCAGTCGTTTTATGGACAATCAATGATTACCCTGCTCTTGGTACATTATGCGGTTGTTCCTACAGCGGAAGAAGAGCCTGCGTTGTGTGCGGGGTGAATACTTCATATGTCAGACTCAAACACTCCGGCAAAGAGGTTTATACCGATCACAGAAGATACCTACCGTTAAATCATCCTTTCAGATATCAGATGGGGTTCAATGGAAAAGTAGAAGATAGATTAGCTCCAAACCCTAGGTCTGGGGAACAAATATACGCCGAGGTGAGCACTATACAGAACTCATGGGGAAAGGGACAGAAGGATACTAAAGTACAAATTGTGAGGACTCCTGGAAGAGGTGGAAAGATGAAATTTAAGCGAATTGCAAGGAAAGTTGCTTTACCAAAGCAGAGGTCGGCGAGGGGTGAGGAACCACCTTACTGGAAAAAGTTCAACATATGGTTCAAGCTACTCCCCTATTGGAAGCACAATCTTGTCCACCACTGTTTAGATTTTATGCACGTGGAGAAGAATGTGTGCGACAGTATTGTCGGAACATTGCTGAACACAGAATCGAGGACGAAAGATCATTACAATGCTCGACTGGATCTACAGGAGCTCGGGATAAGAGAAGAGTTGCATCCTAAGGAAGACAGTAGTGGTGTAATAAAATTACCCGCAGCAAGTTTCACATTATCCAAGGAGGAAAAGGACAAGTTCTTTAAAACACTGTCTGAGTTAAGGGTTCCACAAGGGTATTGCTCAAATTTTTCCAGCCTGGTCAGTTGCAAAGATCGTAAGTTTATTGGACTCAAATCGCATGACTGTCACATGCTGATGCAGCAGTTTTTGCCCGTTGCGATCAAATCGATTATGCCGCAGCCTACAAGATACGCTATTATGAGGTTTTGTTACTTTTTCAAGGCGATATCTAGCAAAGAAATCAAGGTGGAAGAGCTACAAAAATTGCAGGCTGATCTCTGCGAGACGTTGTGCTTACTCGAAAAATACTTTCCTCCATCCTTTTTCGATATTATGATTCATTTAACTGTGCATCTTACCAGGGAAGTTGAATTGTGTGGCCCTGTATGCTTTCGTTGGATGTATCCTTTTGAAAGGTGCATGAAGGTTATTAAAGGGCATGTGCGAAACAAGAACAAGCCTGGAGGATCCATTGCTGAAGGGAATGTTGTCGAAGAGACGATTGAGATGTTTGGTGAGTACCAAAGGAGCATGAAGACAGTTGGAATTCCACCTGACCAGTATAACACATCTGGTGAAGATTATAATTCCCTCGAGGGAAAAGCAGCATCTCCTGGTCAACTGACGAGTGTCAGTCATGAATTGTGGAAAAAGGCGCATTTGTATGTATTGCGGAATACTCAGGATGTCGAACCTTACATTGAGTAAGTTTTCGTTTCTAACTTCATCCTTCTTCTTCTTTTTTTAAGCCAAATTTGTTTGATGAGCATAACAGTTATCATTGTACCGTCCAGACGACACATGGACTATTTGCGAAGTAAATTTCCCAATAAAAGCAATGCATTGCTGCAGAAACAACATTGTGACGACTTTGGCGAATGGTTAAAAACAGAGGTAGAGTTTGCAAAAAAGGTTATTTTTGCTTTGAAATCTTTCAGAAA
>JAJJMA010090590.1:968-11182 GCA_023529015.1 Papaver nudicaule
ATCACCAGAAATTCGTAGTGTCCATCGTGTGTCCTAAACACTGTTTTCTGTATATCTGAATCATGTACACGAATTTGATGATATCCCGAGCGCATATCCATTTTGGAAAAAATTGTTGCACCGTGTAACTCATCAAGTAACTCATCCACTACAGGAATAGGAAGCCTGTTTTTGACGGTAAATTTGTTTAAGGCCCTGTAATCGACACACATACGCCAAGAGCCGTCCTTCTTACGAACTAACAATATTGGCGAAGAAAAATGACTGAAGCTTGGATGGATCAGACCAGCTTCTTGTAACTCGGAAACAATTTTCTCAATTTCCGGCCGCCTTTTGAAAATATGGGTACCTATAGGGTCTTACATTTACCGGGAAGTATTCAGAAAAAGGAATGCGGTGGTCATGATCACGCATTGGTGGCAAAGATGTTGGAGAACCAAATACATCATAAAAGTGTAATAATAAGTCTGCAATTTGAGAAGGTACCTTCGAAGGAGTTGGGAAATCCGAATTTGAAGTCGTCGATAATTGCAACAAATTTCCTTGTTGCTCTCTACTTATTAGACGTTGCATAGAAGTATTCTCTAACATCATAATTGATGGAGAGTTGTCACCTACCAATAAAAATTCCTTACCAGATGCACCGAATTGCATATGCAATTTATTGAAATCCCAGTTAATAGTACCCAGAGTTTGTAACCATTGAACACCTAATACTGCATCACAACCACTTATCGTCAATAGATAAAAATCAGTCACAAAACTATAGTTTTTTAACTTAACTGTTACATTGGCACATGAGCCTCGAGTTTCAAGAAATCACCCATTCCCTACCATAACTCATAGCACAGAGTCACTTGGTTGAATGAAATATGCACATTTTTTGGCAAGTGAAGCGTGTAAGAAATTATGAGTCGAACCCGAATCAATAAGAATAGTAGTTGGCTGCCCTTTTATATGGCCAGTAATGCGCATTATTTTAAACAATGGAGAACCCATAAATGCATGTAGAGAAATTCCAGGTTTTATCCCATCTTCCTTAACAGTTTCAGTAATAACAGTTGTGGTATCGTCTTCACCACTACATTCTTGGTCAAGCTCGGTGATTGTAACGTCTTTAACACCTTCCAAGTATAACAAATGAGGTTTTGCAAAAAGATGTCCCGGTTTATATAACTCACCGCAATGAAAACAAAGGCCTTTCTCACGTCGTTCTTTCTGCTCTATCCATGATAGACGCTTATCCCCTATTGGTAAGGTATTCTTTTGGGATGGGGAAGACGTTACAGCTGCCGATATCTTTGATTGAGCATAACGAGTGAACGGTTTTGCCACAGAAGAAGCTGCAGTAATAACATCTTCTTGTCGTAATGCCTTGGTAAATGTTTCATAAAGAGTTTGAGGCTCAAATAAACTAACAACAGTACCGATATCAACACGAAGAGGTGAAATAAATATGCTAACCAAGTGTTCCTCAGGTATACCATGCACAAAATTTAGTAATTTTTCAAACTCAGTGAAATAAATGTTTCAGAACGTTACCTTTTTGCGACAATTTAGATAAACTTGCACATGGGTCAATATACTTGCGAGAACCAAATTGAGCACGAAGTTTACGAGACAATTTTTGCCATGATTGATCTCCTAGAGAGTCTTTAATCCATTGATACCAAGAGTTTGCATCACCTTTGAGATGAGCAACAACTATCGGTATTTTTTGAGCATTGGTTACTCCATGGAGATTGTAATATTGTTCCGCTTAAAAAATCCAACCCTCAGGATCATCGTCATCAAAAATTGGAAACTTCAGATTGATTGTTCTAGCCCTAATAATAGGTCCAGTAACACCATTGGTTTCGTCAGTGTGAAATCCCAAAGCACCTCCATTAGTAGAACCAAAAGCACCACTATTAATATTACCAGAAGGTTGTCGTGTCTCCCTAAGAACAGTTGCGAGACTAGTTGTAAGGATTGTCATGCTGGTTGTAATACTGGTGGTAATACTAGTTGCAAGAGTAGTAATATCTTGCTTAGATTCTTTACGAGACTCCTGTAACTGTGTGATGATGGTAAATTTTGTGTTGGGAGTTTCCTGATTTTTCTTCAAGTTCTGTCTGTCTTGCTTCATCTCTTTGAGAACTTCCTCTAACTTGTCAGTTAACTCTTGAACATGTACGCTCAATTCTTGAACTGTCATCTTGAAATCAAAGAGAAAAAAAAATCTGGAAATTTTGTCTCAAGACCTAACCTGCTTTGAACCAGATGTTAGGATGCAACTCCAAACAATAGAACCCTAATGATATAATCCTTTGAATTGGGGATTAGACACCGATATTAATCCTTTGAATTGGGGATTAGCCACCAAGATTAGGATAAACCTAACAGATTGTATTGAAAACTTAATTGTGCCTTTACAGAACTCTAAAGAAGAGTATATATAGCCTACTGGCTTCTTAGAATAGACAACTTTAAACAAGGAAATAAGTTAACTAAGGATGAACTTCAGAGAACTAAATAAGGTAATCGGCAAACTAGGGATATAAGGAAAGAACTAGCTATAGCAGTAAGGAAAGTAGAGTATTGCAGGAATGTGGTGTCAGTACTATCCAACATAAATAGATACTAAACTTAAGAAAATCAAACAAAGCATCAGAAAGTGAAGATGAATGTTTTATGGATTTTTATAAAGGTCGACTTATTTATCAAAATGCGAGTGGTGGTGACTGGTGATTCCCGTGAAGAAGAAGACTAAAGGACGGTAAATTCTTGGGCTAAATCTGACCGTCAAAATCGTTGGTCGTTCACATGTGTGTTTCATTTGATTTAGGTACAATGGTATTTTCGGCAGTCCCAGTGACATGTGTATTTTTTTTTCAGCTGTACATTACTGCTGAGTCAGCTAACTGACACCTAATTAGTTAACTTAACGATATGAGGTTATGCTAATATTGAACTTGTAAGGGAGGTAATGCTAATTTTCAATCTTTGGAGGGGAGGTTATGCAAAATACTCCCAGTTTTTTCTATAAAATTTAAACGCTGACGGATTTGAAGCTAACTTTTTTTTTTGTATATGTTCCCCTCATAAGGCTCTACGTTTCCACAAAAAAATGAGAACATTCTGCGATATATAACACCACTATTTCCTACTTTGAAAATCAACCGTTAAAAATCGACGAATTATCAACGGTTGAAATTAATATTGGTAGATAGTGAGCTTAGTATTTCGAAAAACGTTAATTTTTGGTAAGAATATAGAGCTATATGAGAGGAACATATCCTCAAAATCTTAGCTTCAAATTCGTTGGTATGTAAATTTTATAGAAAAAACGGTGTCGAAAGTGTGAGATAGAGTGATAATAAGAGTGTGAGTGGATCCTTTCTCGTAATGTAATTTATTATTGGTTGTTGGACTGGAAAAAAAAAGTTAAGAGTAAAAATTTAGACGGAAAAAATAGATGAAGAGGAAGAAAAAAAATTCCTATTTAAAAACACGTATATTTTGATGCACTCAACCAAAGTGAGTGGAGAGAAAAGAGAGAGGAAAAAAAAAAAAAGGTTTTCAATTTTTTCACGGCTAAGTTTATCCTTTCTTGATCATTTTAGGGTGATTAAGGATGATAAACCTCCTGATTCTAATGCTAGTATGATTATTTTTTTTGCTGATTGTGTTGGGTGAAAAACAGTATATGGTTTCTCAAGAAGACCTTGTTTCTCTTCTATGTGGTTCAGCCTTCATGGTGAACCTTCTTTTTAGGTTCCATCTGATTTAGGCAAGGAAGGATGTGATAGTTTCCAATACAGTCTTATTAGAAGATTAAACTTTAAGGGTTTACTGGGGAGAATGGTTTGTAGAGAAACAAGTTCTTAGGGTTCATAATTTTTACACAAACTTTGATCCTGAAGACAAACAATTTCATGTGCAACGGTATGGGTCAATTTTCCAGGTTTGTTTATTGAGTTATGGACAAAGAAAATTCTTGTCGCTTTAGCTAAAATCATTGGTACCTGTTGCAACTGATCAAAAACTAGACCATGATTTTGGTAACTATGCTACTGATCTTAGTAATGTAGACTGTACGAAATATATTCCTTCAAGGATTTTGATTAAAGCTAATGGTAAAGAATTCTGGCAACCGATTGAGATTCAAGATCGTGAAAAGGTTATTCTTTGAACACATTGTAAAATAAAGGGACATGTATTTGAGGACTGTAATGTTGCACGAAAAATTATTGGAAAACCAGTTACCCATGGTGTACTAAGAAGAAAATATGGTTGAAATAGGAATCATGTGGCTTACGAATGGCAAGAAGTAGGAACAAAGAAGAGTAATCAGGTGAATTCTGGTCGAGAAGTAGTCAATGGGGTTAAGAAAAAAAACCAATCAGATAAATATAAAACCTGGGGATTTTCCTTCTTCTTCTAACCCTTTTGATGTGCTCATAAATGATGAAAAATTGAAAGAGAATGATGGTCAAAACGTGAAAAAATATGGATACAAAAAAGACTGACAGTATACTACAACCTGATGCACAAACTGGCCAGAATTCAGTTTCTGACAGTACGCGGCACACTAGTACACAAATGGTTATTTGTGACGGTTCACTCATGGAGCAATGTTACGTTTTGGTGAATCGAGTGGCAATATGTCTGGTAATAAACACGGCTGGGTGAATCGAGTGTTTGTATTCCCCCTTTATACTACGGTTGAGATTTGTTAGAGGATCCTTGCCAAGGTTTGATTTATCAACTACTGACCACATTGTCACTCTTCTTTGTGTTTGTTATAGCCAGTGTCGAATGACTGTTGAATAGGAACGTGAAAGCAATTCGATAAATTCTTCAATTGTCCATTTTTTTTTCCTGATATAAACTACGATGTTGCTTCAGTAGCCTTCGAGAACCATAAAGGCACGTTGAACTTGTGTTTGTCATTGTCTGTGTCAACCTACCAGTAAATAGCAACGTCAAGATGTTCGATAATTTCTATGTGTGTCCATTGTTGGAGTTTTCATTTGACACTTACCAATTTGAGATATTGTTGAGTGTCCATAGCCAGCGTCAATAGCCACACTAGGACAATAAGATGTAAGGTGCCAAAATATGGGTAGATTGCCGCCACTTGAAGAAATAATTTTTTTCTTAGCGTGTCCACTGTTGGAGTTTTCATTCGACAAACTCCAATTAGAGATTATTGTTGGGTGTCCATAGTCAGCTTCTATAGCCACTCTAGGACAATAAGATGTAAAGTGCCAAAACATGGGTAGGTAGACACTTGAAGAAATCAAAATTTTCTTTGCGTGTCCAACGTGGAAGTTTCATTTCGACAGTCACCAATTCTAGATACTTGTTGGCGTCCATAGCCAGCATTTATAGCCACTCGAGGAGAATAAGAGTTGAGGTGCCTCAAATGGGTAGATTGCCTCGCGAGCTATCTTATTTAAGGGTACGTGACAATAAATATTGAAGGACATGTGAACCCAGTCAGGGGCCCATGTCTGTGAGCTAATTTTAAGGTGATGACACCAGGCTCAAGCCTTCAGGTAAGCACTATAGTCCATGTAAGATCATTTATAAGTTATAATACACAACAACGATGGGCTTAAATTTAGGTTACAGCCCAAGATAAATTTGATCAGGCCTAGGATCTATCACAGATGTAATTTGTAGTTGGGCTTAACTTACACATTAACCATAGTAATCATCAAATCAAATATGAGCGCGTGAGAGTCAACAAACCATTTCCAATGAGGTGTCTCTTCGACGAAACTCTCCTCTTCTGAAAATTTTGTAGGGTATTCTTTTTTCGAAGGGGTACCTGCATTTGACTTAACAGACGTGTATATTGGTTGTGTCAATTGAATGTCTATATGAAGTTCATGACAATCTAAGTGACCCTGTAGTATTCTAGACAATAATCCTAAATATCATGTTCCCATTATTCAACACTAACTGCAATGGATAAATTGCCCGAGTGCTTATTAACTACAGAGATTTAAGACCGTCTTCCTACAACAGAAAGTGTTTCTCACATCAAATTGGTATGCAAACAATGGAAGACCATCCTTGACGGGAAAAAACTGGCCTACTTTTCTATGCCTCATCGGATTACTTTGGAGGAGATGATGTTACACACCTCTTCTTCAGAGAACGAGTACTAGAAGAAGACTACTCCACAATAGCAAACAATTTCAAAAATCACCCGGTTTGTGGAAGTAGAAAGTTTTTTTTAAACCCAATATTTGGATCTTGCAACGGTCTTGTGTGTCTCTATGATTTTCATGACTGCGTACAAGATCCTATATTACTTATGAATCCAGCAACAGGTGAGTCCCTCGTTCTTCCAGAAATAGACTCGCGACCACGTAGATGATCACGAATTTATGGAAAAGATGTAATAGGAGGTTTCGGCTATTGTGAAGGTACCGCTGATTATAAGGTAATTAGAATTGATGATGATGGCTCAGTTGAAATATTCACTCTAGGCGACAAAAGGGGATGGAGGGTCATCACAGAAGTACCATACATATTTATGGAATCTGGTTTATATGCAAATGGTTGTATTTTTGGGTTCACTTATATAAATAGATTAATATCCTTCGATTTGGATACTGAGAAATTTCAGTTCCATACGGCACCACCATATAATCAGGTCCCTGAAAGTTTTTATATGGATGATCACCCAGATTTGGAATGATGTTGTTCGGAAGTATTCTCTGCATTTACTGCCAACATAATGACCTTTCCGATAAAATTTCCAGAATTGATTTTTGGATCAAGAATAAACATCCTGAGGTCACTTGGGAACGCGAGTCGACCACTTTCTTGGAAAAACCAAACATCATATGGCCGACGTTTAGGCAGTTGGCCTTCGAAAGTAACGAGAACAACTTATTCAAGAACATCTTATTATGGGACCACCATCAATTATCTTGTTACAATACTGAAACTGGAACCTTAAAGGAAGTCTGGGGCCTTGTCCTTGGCAAACACGCATACAATATTTCTCACATGATGATCAATGTCTCATTGAAGGATTTTGGAAGACAATTTGGGGGCCTCAACAATACAATACGTTTTTTAAAGGATTAATGCTACTCTTAAGGAAAATTATTACTACAATATTATTTATGTTCTTATGTATTTCAGTTTGTATTTCTTTTTTTTCGACTGGTCATGGATGTTATTATTTGTAGTTTTTTTTTAATTGTTTACTGGATGTTGCTATTTTCGATTACTATTATAGAATAACATTAAAGTTTGATTAACAATTGATCAGATATCCCTGGTATTTAAATTATTGATAAAAAATAAAATAAATAACCATAACCATTAACAACAGACCTGTATCTTCCACATTGCCAGCAACAACAAATTTGAACGTCATCTGGATAGGGGCTTCTCAGCATCCTCAAGTATTTGGTACATTTCTAAACATTTAGTAGCATCCGTTGAAATTCCCATTGGACATTCAACACTTGTGCATTGTGCAGATCATTATGGTGGCAAGGGAATTTCTCCATGCTCAGTCCATATGGTATAATGTGGATCCATGCCTGTCATGTATAAATGGTATCGTACCTTTGTCACTCTACGTCTGTAGAGGTTTAGACATTTCAGACATGGACATGAAATAACCGGCTCTTCAATGTGCAGGATCGCATACTCTAGAAATGCCTCGACTCCATCTCGATAAGGCTTTTTGGTTCTATCGGTGCAAATCCAAGATTTATCCATCACTCTAGGATCCGTTGTGAAATCACCCACAAATTATCAGCTACCTGGTCACATTCGGAAATTGTCATTATCACCCACTTGCAAATTATAATAACAAACAATTCAGTAGATCATCAGAAGTGAAGATGAAAAAACGTGCAAACCGATTAGAACAAGTTCAGAAATGTAGATCTGTTACTAATAACATTCTGAATTACTATCGCACGGAGTAATAATACGTAGAAAAATATTATTCTAGATGTGCTTCGTGTTGTATCTTTATGCTTTTGGGTAAGATCTACCTAGTTAATATGAATCTGAATGTTTCAGTTAAGCACTGAAAATCATTCATAAATCAAGAATCACTAGAGTTGTAACCAACAATTCCAAAATTCAGATGCACAATCAGAACATACATATTGAAAAAACAATGAGTGCATGGATATGAAATTATATGATTCTTTCACGGTCTATAATCACCAGACTTGAAAAATAAACCTGCAAATCAGTTGCAGAAGAGCTTGTTATGCTTGCAAGATGAACAAAGTAAGTATCTGTTTAGTTTTCCAGAGATATCAGAAGTTTTAAGAGATTACCCTAGCTTTGAAAGACAAACCAAAATCATTTGCAAAAGAAGAACTTGTTGTGGCTGGTAAATGAACAAAGAAAGTATTTGGTTAGTATTACAAGGATGGTAGAAAATTCAAGACATGATAGTTGAACACATCGGCGTGTAAGTTATCAGCCCAGAGCTTCGCTTGACTCTAGGGTTTCGATTAAACGAGGAAGGTGAAATACACCTTCTGCACCAAAAAAGTGTGCCATACTTATATCAATGACTCTCTTTACTTCAGGGTTGCTAAAAATCCACAAAAACTATAAGCCCAAGAGCGCGAATGTCATGAAACAAAAACTTAAAAGTAGGGTTTATTCTTGTTACCTTCAGGTTTTAATTTCTTTTATTCCTTCTTGGATTTTGGAGGACAATCTAGGGGCCTCAAAAATACAATACGTTTTTTGAAGGATTAATGCTACTCTCTAGGGAAATTATTAAAAACAATACGAGTATTATTTATGTTCTTATGTATTTCACTTTGCACATTTTTTTTTTAATCTAGATGTTATTATTTGTATTTTTTTTATGGTTTTAAGTTTTGCGCGTGTAATACTTAGTAGTATTATTCCTTTTCGTGTTAATTTCCGGGTATCCTTAATTTGGTTTTCATTTATATATTCACTGCAAGATTGCTTCAAGCATTTGTACTTACTTTATTGACTACGTTTTTTTACGTGAAAAACATTGTACTGTAAATGAGTACTTTTAGTGCTCGAGATCAAAATCGAACAAGACTATCCTAAACCGAGTCAATGGACGTTCAAGTCTTTCTTCGGTCACAGAGAGGATAACGGTTGATCTAGGGAGGGAAACAATGAAAGAAATTTGAGGTCAGGTTGATTATGTGAGAATAATGTGTATTTATGGGTGTAAGGGTTCAATATCTCCGTCGTAGGTGTGACTGGAAATCCCCAAGGCTAGAAGTGTGTTGAATACTCAAAATTTGATTTCCTGGAGCTACGATACTCAGGTATTCTCGTGCTCTGAGGTTCTGGTGTTCTAGTGTTCTGCCTTGGAAGATAGAGGAAGCCTCTATTTATAGTGTTGAACTCACCCTAATCTCTCGACAGAGGAGGTGGAAGTCGTGGAAGAGTGGAGAAGTGGAGAACATGAGTTCGTTCTGTAACTGCTAGAGTCGTGTAGAACATGTCCACTTTGCACCGTCTTTCGTAACAGCCCACCATCTCCATCAATTTCTTTCTAACTGTCGTAGACCACCAGACCAATACCCCTAAAGTTATCCCCCCGTGTGATGTTTTTATATCTCGTGTAGAGATGCAGATGTTGCATAGTTGTACTGTGTTGGTCCATAACAAGGTTGTGTGGCCATGAGTGTGGCACAATAGGTCTCTTCACACTCTTGGTGTTGATTTACAACTCGGTGGCCTAGTTGATACTAATTTAGTTAGGGTTTGGCCTAACTACATGGTGATGAAGCTACATGATTTGTGCTCTTTTCAGTAGTGCTATGCTACGAATTTCCGTGTAATGACGCTCTGGGCCATAGGATCTTAGTATGCTAAGTGAATCTGGCGTGGATATGATGTGTGTGGCCTCGAGGGCCTGGAAATTTGTGTGGTGCTATACTCAACACGTCGTGGCTTTATGGCGCTGTGGTGCCATATTTTTGTGGTGCCATGACTTGTTGCTCCACGAGTGGCCTCTGGCCTTGTATGTTTTGGCCATGCTTACGGCGTTCTTGGACATGACCTTTCCTTGCCATGGCATCTCGTGTGGTCGTGGTCTTGGCCACGACCTTTGATGATTTTTGTGGCGCCATGTGGCCACGGTCTTGGTGGCGCCACGAGTTCTAAGGTTCGCCGCTTGGCCATGTATGTTAGAGCATTGCTCGGTTGAACCCACTGATGTTGCTATCTCAAGT
>JAJJMA010090644.1:0-33110 GCA_023529015.1 Papaver nudicaule
TTACTTCTAGAATTTGAATTCTCGAAACCCTAAAATTCAAATACTCCGCGCCTATATAAATATATGTTTCAGAAAACGCCCTGGATCGTACTTTCTCTGCATATCTTCTGATTTTCTTGTAGCATGTCGAGCAACAGTAGCAGTGATGTTCCCTTGAGCCAATTTAGCAAGCGTAGGGCTTGGATTCCCAGTTCTGTAAGTAATTCTTCACTTGTGCTTCCACATATTCTTTTAGAAATTTATTAATCACGGATTAACTGTAGAATGAAGAGGAAGGAGATAGCAATACCAGCAATCCACGAAGCAAGATGCCAAAGACAAGCAGCTCTTCACCGGTAAATCTCCTTTTTTATATATCCCATTTATTAAACACGAGAATATCTTCTTACCCTTTATTCTTTGCAGATTCGTAAGAAGAGTGCTCACGCTCCCTCAAGGAGGATGACCGAAATTCCCCATTCTCCTACTTACAGCCCTGTTCCAGTGGTAGACCTTGAAGACCACGTCCCACCTGGGAATAGCATTAGGGGAGGCCTTCCTTTTGATCCCGAGATGCACTCCTTATCCCAAGAATACAAATCTGTTGGCGGTTTCTTAGTTCGGAAAGAGCATGTTTCCCTGTACACGAAGATATGGAGGAAGTACGGCCACATAGCTACTACCCAAGTCTTGGGTAAGGACTGCTCAACAGTCTTGGTGTCCATGATCGTGTTGTTGATGTCGATGATAGCAGAAATGGCGCAAGGATCGTTGCACAAGGTTACTTTGTCTACCATTATGAAATGGGAACGTTTGCTTTCTTCCGCTGAAAATGTTAAGTTCAGAGTTGGATGGCTTCGAGCACGACTTGAAAAGATAAAAATGGACCGATTGTCTTTTCTAGCAGATGGTCCTGATCCCGAAACTATCGATGAAGATGAAAAAACCATTGACGAAGAAACTGAGAAGGTCAATAAAATGGTGGAAAGCCTGAAGACCCTGGAACATGAGGTTGCTGCAGAGATGAAGGCTAAAGAGGAAGCAAGAGAAAGGGAATTGAAGACCCTTAAAGAGAAAATTGCAGAAGAAACTGCGAAGGTGGGCGAAGCTATCCAAGATTTATCGGCCAAAACCGCGGCATTTCAGGAAAAGATGGAAAGCTTGTATCAGAAAGATTATGCACTCCTGGAAGGCTTATTCTGAAGAAAGATTTATTGTTTTTTTTTTTTTTTGAATTGAATTGAATAAGTAATATTTTCTGAATGAAAAAGTTTTGTAAGATTGCAATTGTTAAGTGCAAATGAGGTTTGCACTTAACTTGGAAGGAATCATAAAATTTTACAAAGATGTGATCAAAAATTCATACGTAATAAGGTTTGAGCCATTTCCCGTTGATTACCGTACCTTCGGGTTTTCCGTCCAAGGTAGAGATTTTGTAGTAGCCACTAAGCGCCGCTTTAGTCACCACGTACGGCCCATCCCAATTAGCCGAGAATTTTGGAGCTGACATATCTTGCTGAATATGCTTGGCAGTCTTCAATACCAAGTCCCCAACTTGGAAGACTCTTGGCTTTACCGCTTTATCATATGCTCTAGAAATCCTTCTTCTGTAAGCTTCCATATAAGCTTCTGCTTTTGTACGCTTATCCTCAACAGTATCCAATTCCGCAAATCTAGAACCAGAAATATCGGCGTAGACTCCACTCGCCATAGCAATGCGCGCCGAAGGAATCTTGATTTCAGCTGGAAGAATGGCATCAGTACCATATACCAGAGAGTATGGAGAAGCTCCTGTAGAACTTCTTGGAGAAATTCTGTATGCCCATAACGCCATGGGGAGCTTTTCATGCCAAGATCGCGGGTTATCATGAACGGTTCGACTCAGAATCCGAATCAACGTCTTGTTAGTGCTTTCAGCTTGCCCGTTTCCTTTAGGATAGTAAGGTGTAGAGCAAATATGCTGAATGCCATACTCTTGAAGTAATTCCCCCACATCTTTATTGACAAAAGGCGAACCATTATCTGTTATGATGTGCTTAGGAACTCCAAACCTACAGATGATATGCTCCTTGATAAACTGAGCTATGTTGACACCTTTGGTTTTCTTAAGCGGAATTGCCTCCACCCACTTCGTGAAGTATTCAGTAGCGGTTATAATGTGCTCATGCTGTAAGGAAGATGCGGGATTGATCTTTCCAATAAGATCAAGTCCCCAGCTATAAAATGGCCAAGGACTGCTGATGGATCGCAGAGGAAGACACGGAGAGTGTATAAGGTTGTTATGAACCTGACACTGATGGCACCTTCGAACAAACATGGCAGCATCGTTTTCCATAGTAGGCCAATAATATTTCTCATGAATTTGTAAAAATAATTTCTTCTTACCTTGGTGTTCGCCTTCATGCATCTCCTTGAGTATAGTACTTGTCTCAGGATCTGCCAAGCAGCGTAATAAATCCCCACCAAAGCTTTTGCGGTACAGAATTCCTTCGTGAAAGACGAACCTTGATGCTCGCCTTTTCAGCCTTTCCGCATCTTTCTTCTCAGCAGGTAGGACATGGTCCCGGAGATATTGGATGTAAGGTTCACGCCAATCTCCAACGGGATGTACCATCAAGGCTTCAGAATGATGTACAACAGATTGGCACTTACTGCAAGAGCCTTGTATTTCTCTGGATTGAGTCTCCATGGTGGGCCAGTAGTATCCCAACCGTTGGAGTCGTCTATATAGAGTGACCACTAGACTTTGTCCGCAGATTTCCTTGTGGACGTGATGAAGTCGTTGTTGGGCCTCGATATCTCCAAGACATCTGGATAAAGATCCATCTGAATTCCTATGATAAAGAATTCCATGCAATAAGAAAAAGTTCTTCAGGTCTTTGAGACGAACTTTCCTTTCTGGTGACGATTGAGTGAGTTCATCGATGACAGGTGTCCTCCAATCATGTACCGCTGGCTCGCCAGTTTGTGCCAACCAAGTAGATGAAAGCGTACGCTTATGCACGGTGAGAGTCGTTTCCATACCTTCAAACTGTAACTTTGAAGCCAATGTTGCTAGACAATCAGCATGCCTGTTGTTAGTTCGACCAGTATGAACGATAATGGCTTCAGAGAAACGAGTTAATAGTCTCTGTGCTTCAGCGCGAAAAGGAGCTAGAGTGACCTCCTTTAATGAGTAAACACCATTCATTTGATTCACCAGTAACTTGGAATCACCCCGAATTTCCAGATTGGTGGCTCCCGCTTGTTCGGCCAACGATAATCCAATCAGGAATGCTTCGTACTCCGCTGAATTGTTAGTACATCGGAAGTCTAATTTGAATGAGTGTGAGAATACCTCGCCGGTAGGAGAAACTAATACTATTCCGGCTCCTCCAGTGTTGTTACTTGGTGTAGCGGAGCCATCGAAGTATAATAGCCAAGTATCTTCTTTGACCAGGGATATTTCCGGGAATTCTCCAGGTACATCTTCATGCAGGGCGGTGGTATCTTCTCCAGGGAAGGCTGCAAGAAGATCTGCGACAGCTTGTCCTTTGATCGCTTTCGGAGCCACACAAGCGATATCAAACTCCGACATCTGTAGTAGCCAACGTGCTGGTCTTCCGAGCAGAGCCGGTTTTGACAGGAGGAATCTTATAGGGTCCGCTTTTGTGATTAGCACGACCCTGTTTGATAAGAGATAATGCCTGAACTTCTGGATTGCGAAGACTAAGGATAGACATGCCTTCTCTACCTTCGGATAGCGAAGTTCAGCATTCTTCAGAGTACGACTAATGTAATATACTGGATATTCAACATTATCATCACCTTCTTGCGCGAGGAGTGCTCCAATAGCAGTGTCGCTTGATGCCGTATAAAGAAGTAGAGGACGTCCCTGCACTGGTGCTTTCATCACTGCTGGTGATAGTAGTAATTGTTGGATCTTCCTAAAAGCCTCCTCTTGGACGGGAGACCATATGAAATCTGCTCCCTTCTTGAGTAGAGGAATGAATGATACCACGAATTGTGCTAAGCCGGGAATGAACCTCCGTATGTAAGAGACCTTCCCCATGAAGCTTTTGAGCTCTTTTACCGTCTTCGGCGGAGGCATTGTGGTGATTGCTTGCGTTTTGGTAGGGTCTACCTTGATTCCTTTTTCAGTTACTTGAAAGCCTAAGAACTTGCCCGAAGAAACTCCAAACGCGCACTTCAGAGGATTCATCTTCAATTTGTATTCTCTGCATCGATCAAACACCTATCTCAGCACGTCTAGGTGAGATGCTCGTGTTTTCGATTTGACCACAACATCGTCCACGTAATCTTCAATTTGTTTATGCATCA
The DNA here is from genome assembly GCA_023529015.1 of Papaver nudicaule. Lineage (NCBI taxonomy): Eukaryota > Viridiplantae > Streptophyta > Magnoliopsida > Ranunculales > Papaveraceae > Papaver > Papaver nudicaule. Next base: position 4,300 of record JAJJMA010090644.1, read on the forward strand.
TATCATGGAATATTGCTGTATGGCTCGCTGATAGGTAGCACCTGCGTTCTTGAGTCCAAAGGGCATCACAGTATAATGAAAATTCCCAATTGGAGTTCGGAAAGCAGTCTTACTTGCATCTGAATCATACATCTTGATCTGATTGTATCCACTATACCCATCCATGAACGAGAACATGGCGTGACCGCAGGTAGCATCCACCAGCATGTCGATGTTGGGTAGCGGGAAATCATCCTTGGGACAGCATTTGTTTAGATCCCTGAAGTCCACACAACACCTGATTTGACCATTCTTCTTCTTGACTGGTACCACGTTGGCTAGCCAAGTAGGATGGTGAATGGGTTTGATGAATCCTGCAGAGAGTAGCTTTTGAATCTCGATTTTGATTTGTTCTTCTATCTCATGTCGAAAATGGCGTGGTTGTTGTTTCACCGTCTTTGAGCCGGGTAGAATGTGAAGATGATGTGTCACCAGTTTATCGTCTAACCCGGGCATTTCTTCATAGGTCCAAGCGAAAACATCCTGGTACTCTTTGAGAAGATTAACCAGGGCTCCACGCTCCTCTGATAAGGATGAGCTGACAGAGATAGGTCTGGGAACCTCTTCAGTCCCTATGTTGACGGTTTCAAGAGCATCAGTTGTGGAGTTGGATCCATCTTGTAGCTGTGGCGGAGCTTCCTGGATTTCTTCTTCTAAGGATCCTTCATTCTGACAACATTCTTTGATGCGGGGAGGTTTGTCGCCACCCTCCCCTGTTAATTGCTAACATTTCCGTCGCGAGTAGATAGTTCTACCCTCGTCATCATATTGAGTAGTGAAATTATAACTTCTTTTGGAATAAGGTGATTTATGAGACATAATTAAACCGTACCTAAGAAGTCCTGATGAAGTAGATGCGCCTCCCACGTTTTCCTCGATTGGCGTGTATGATAGTGGCCTCTCATTTTTGATAGAGTCCCACGCAGGTAGAGGAATGCTATAGACTTTGTTAGGTGGCTCTGGCGCGGTTTCTTTTGGTTCGAAGAATTCTGCTTCGTATATTGGCGAATATGGAGATGACGACGCCGCGACACGAATGATTTCTTTATCGAGCACCGCCTTCATACATTGGTGATAAGTAGATGGGACGACTTTGTTGTCGTGGATCCAGGGGCGTCCCAATATCATGTGGTAATCAGGTTCCTTCTCGATGACATGAAACTTCACCCTTGATTGGATAGGTCCCACCTTGAGATCCAAGTTGACATACCCGTAGGTATTAGTCATGTTTCCTTCAAAATCCTTCATTACAACAGGATGGTGTACGATCTGATTTTTAGGAACTCTAGCGGTGCGTAGAGTCTTCAGAGTTATGATGTTGGCAGCAGCTCCAGTATCAATCAAAGCTCTTTTGAACTCTACATTTTTGACGTGCGCCGTGACGTACAAAGCTCGATTATGTCCATCTTTGGCCATTATATCTTCTTTAGTAAAGGTAATATCCTTCACCATGGGCTCAGACGCGAGAGACAGCTCTGAAACTTCTAGCGAGGGTGGGGTTAAATCCGTGCTGAAAGCGATGCGGTTGAGAGCAGCAAACGTGTCTACCCTCTGTCCCCTCGAGAAGTGTAATAATTCACATAAATTTTCTATTAAGAAAATAGCTTCTTGACTTACTGGCTTTTCATAGGTGGTGAAACTCTGGATGCGTCGAGGTGGGTTGGTGACCTTATTGTGCGGGCCTTCAGTCCCCAGTCCCCTGTTGACAGAGTTGTCTCCCATATCAGCATATTGTCCGACTATTACACGGAGTTGTTGGAACGTGCGGGGCCGGAATCTCCTCATTGATTCTTGATGCCATGGCTCCATCCCTCCTATGCAAATCCCCACCAATTGTAATTCGTTCATCTCCCTGTTATGATAATCCAAAGCTTTGGCTCTGAATCTTTGTACGAAATCTTCGGGATCCTCCTCTTCTTCCTGATAAGTCTTTACCAGATCTGAAAGACTAACTTGGCTAGGAATGGGGGCATCATCTGCGGGAGCGACATTGATAGTGGCCCCCACAACATGAGGTGTGGTAGCAAGTGGCAGAGGCAAAGTAGGGCCCAAACTGAGAGAATGGGTGATGGTAGGAGTGAAAAGAGGAGATGGGTTGGGTCCCACTAGAGAGGGGACGCCATTGGGAGTGATGGTAGTCACGTTTTTGGTGGTGAGGCCAGCAGTGGCGCCTTGATGATTGGTTGTCCCTACAGCACAAGATAGGGACATGTTGGAACAGGATAGGGATAAGGCGGACCCCTGCTGGACGTTCTGGAGAGATGAGGATGAAGTAGGCGTGGTGGATCCCACCAGAGGGGATGACACGCCCAAGGGAGAAGGGGATAAGGTTGGCCCCCTCTGAGTTGAGGCAGAAGCAAAATTAGGGTTAGGGATAGTGATAGGGCTCACGGTTTGGGTTGGCCCCACTTGAGTTGGAACAAATGTGAGATTAGGGTTCTGGGACGTGTTGAGATTCACGTCTTGCATGGTGGGGCCAGCAGAGACTATGGCGCCACTAACCCTAGGGTTTGTTGCTCTACTCATAATGGATGAAGTTGTGGGACCACCGGTGATATTTGGAGAATTGGTATTCTCTGAACTCTGCCTCCTGGTTTCAACCATATCTTCTTAAAACTGAGATAATGACCTCCCACTGTGGTCGCCAAAATGTTTTAGGTATAAAACAAATAAAGGAATCTGAGGGGTAAAGTGTGAAGTGTGATGATGTAATAAAAGATTGTGATGAATTCGAGAGGTCAAGATCGAACAAGACTCGCCTAAACCAAGAAATGGCCGTTCGAGTATTGCTTCAGTTACAAGAAGAGGATTTTAGGGTTGGTTTAGGGAAAGATGAGACCAGAGAATTGCTATGATTTTCTGTGATATTGAGATAGATATTGCTAGATAAGGATGAATATTCAGTTCTCACTAGATAATAAATGCTGAATGAGAAGAGTTAATCAATTATCGATAAGATAGACTTGATTATACTTGCACTGAACTTGTTAAACTTATCTTGGATGAGATTGAGATTAAGATGATTTCCCAACTGGTCGAGTGACCTATTTATAGCAATATATTCTCAACTGATCTCGTAAGAAGTGGAAGTAGTGGAAGAGTGGGAGTGAGGAAAGAGTGGGGTCAGTTGTTAAGAGTCTTGCGCCTAATATTAGGGAAGACTAACAACCCACTACCTTATCCCATCTTCTTAGCAACGTTCGCACGACTTAGCTTTCTTTCTCGTTAAGTGATTGTGCCGTTGCAATCACACGTGCCGTAGACCGCCAAACCAAAACCCTAAAGAATATCCCCCCATGTAACTAAATCTTGATTCTCGTAAGATTTGTTAAATATTTGTTTATTTGTTAAGTCAGAGTTGACTAGTGTAAGTCGTACCAATTACTGGTAACTTAGGACTTTGCGATAAGATAGAGATTAAGCGATAAGCTTTGAATATCTCTTTAAGATTCGGTTTAAGGATTGAGCCGGGCAATCGCCGTTTAAACCAATAAATCTAAGGGTTGAGCTAGCAACCGCCATTTAGATAAGATAAGATAAGCCATCTAAGGGTTGAGCTAGCAACCGCCATTAGATAAGATAGATCTAAGTATTGAGCTATGCAATCGCCAATTAGACCGAGAGGATTTCAGCAACTCTCTGTGGCAATAGTCAAATAAATACGACTTTTGGTTTGCCATAAATAAGGGAAATTAGTTTGTGGCATGTAATGCACCAATTCCCTGGATAATGAAGATATATGAATCCCCAAAATAATATAAGTCATAGCCATGAGCCATGATTAAGAATTATAGCACTGATTTATGGAAGCAAGTCCATAATCAGGAAAAAACAGACGAATGATGCTATCACGGCGTAGCCATCATCAAGAATGCATAAGCATTGCCAATATAAGACCTAAAGATAGGACACAATAATTATAATAAGCCATATTGCATGGTATAATAATCTCATTAAGAAGTTAGGCATAGGGCACGAAGGACAAGCCATAACATTTATGTTATTTTCAGATTTCTGTACAGTTTGCATGTTGTCCATTGGTAAAATCGCCCAGGCCAGCCTATATTAGATAAAAATCTGAATTTTTAGTATGTTATAGGAAATTCACAGAGGAAAATATTTCGTGAAGGAAGCGCCTTCTAATTCCTTACGGATTGGGCTCTAAAAATCACGCCATGAAGAAATACGTGAGCTGAACTGCCAGATTTCCGAATTTGATTAGGAAACTAGAGTATTATGGACTTAATAAAATCCATAATCCTCTAGGATTTGGATCAGTGAGGCCCATAAATAGGGGGAGGCTAGGAAGAGGTGAACCCTAGCTCAAAAGAGGCAAGGCTAGCCGTGAGGGGAGGAGGACAATCACGGACCTCCATAAGTATAAGTGAAGGAAAACAATAAGGCCCCCACGAATTAGGCGAGAGCCAACCATAAGGCCCCCATAAATTAGGCTAAGCATGATTATGAGGCCTCCAATATTTGGCCAAGGCATAATCTTGGACCCCCAAGAGTTTGGCCAAGGCACAACCATGAGCCTCCAAGCAATAAGCTAGGGCATGGCCGTGGATGTCCAAGACTAAGTGAAGGGAAGGATGCGTGGGCATCCAAACTAGGGCAAGAGGTGGACGTCCAAAAATTAGGCCAAGGTAATAAACGTGGGTATCCAAGGTTTAGGGTGAGCTAAAAGCATGGATATCCAAAGTTGAGGCGTGCTAAAGATAATGGATATCCAAAAACTAAGGCAGGGGAGAATCATGGGCCTCCAGGGATTAGGCAAGAGAGGATGCGTGGGCATCCAAAGATGAGGCGAGGCCAACGCCATGGGCACCCAAATATGAGGCATGGCCAATGCCGTGGGTACCCAAAGATTGGGTGTGGCCAAGTTTTAGGCGTGGCCAAGTCATTGGCATGGCCAAGGTATTGGCGTGCCCAAGTTATTGGCGTGGCCAAGTTATTGGCGTGGCCAAGGTTAGGCGTGGTGGAGTTTTGGCGTGGCCAAGGTATTGGCGTGGTGGAGTATTGGCGTGGCCAAGTTATTGGCGTGGCCAAGCTATTGGCGTGGCCAAGGCCGTGTACTCCTAGAGTTTTGGCTCGAGCATGAGCTAGGCTAATGCGCATGCATAGGTATTTTAATACGTAGGTCAGGGATATGGACCATGCTACTAGGCTAGGGTCACGAGATATCAAAATATGGCTAATAGCAACCAAATATCTTATCCCTACTGTAAAAATAAACTCATACCTTATCTCGAGCTATTCCAGGACGCCAGAAATTGATGCGAAATTACTCCTGTGACCTCGTCGCCAAAAACCACCATCAACAACTACAACTCCATGATCATTTTCCAACTCCACAATGGCAGATTGAGCTTGCCTTATTCTCACAGAAGTATAAAAAAATTTTGTATTTGCTGCACCCTTCTTAAGCCACTTATTCCTTGCTTTTTGCTTCAGTAACTCATTATTTTGTTCATAAATGGTATCATGCAGTTTCCTAGCAGCAGTAAGATCATTTAGAAAACAAATATTGCTAAGTCAGAATCAGACAACTCAGTAGCCTTCAGAACATTTTCCTCAGCTTCCTTCAGTTTTAATCTGACATCACCAAAAACAGACCAATTACATTGTTTAATATCAATCTTCGGATTTTTAAGTTGGCTCATGAACACAAAAATTGGATTACCAACAAATTCCTTTTGCCAAGAATTCTCCACCATTACAAGGAAGCCAGGATGAGACAACCAATTTTTTAATGCTCTAAAAGGAATGTTTTTAGGCCTAAAAATATCAGCTGAAGCACCATAAAGAACACCATGGTCTGAAATACCCCTTACACCCACTTTATAGCCCCAACTAGGATATTTTTCAATCCATTTGTCAATATACACTGCTCTATCTAAATCACATAGAATTCTCTTGAGACCAGTTCTATTATTACACCAAGAAAACTCCAAACCTGTCTTTGGAGCCTGAATCAGACCACAACTACTTAAACAATTCCCAAACTCCAACATAGAAGTAGTGGAAGGACTTACCCCTCCTCTCTTTTCCTCCTGTTTAAGAATTGCATTGAAATCTCCAATCACCAACCATGCTCTATTAAGTAAATTGATTCTAAGAAGTTCATTCCATAGCTCTCTTCTATTAATATATGAACAATCAGCATGTATACCTGTTATTAAAACTCCACCCACATCTATTGTTATTGCATGTTTTGTGATAGAAACAACCTGAGGAGCTTGAAGAGAAGAATTCCAGAACATCCAAATATTACCCTTGTAAGATTCAGTAGAATTATGAATCATCTGAGAATACATACCACTAAGATGAAGAGTATTACAGAAATTTGAAGAAGCCTTAACTTTAGGCTCAGCAATACTAACTAATGAAGGACTAAAACTAAAAACTAAATTCCTAAGTTTGTCTTTGGCCCTAGATCTTCTAAGGCCTCTGACATTCCAGAATATAGCTTTCATTTATGTCTTGATTTTAAGGGAAGAACAGGACTCCCCTTACTCTTACCATTATTACTTACTTTTTTTAGAGCAGCTTGCTTCCTTGTATTAATCATGCTTTTGACAGTAGGAGCATTCTTAGTAATTTCCTTTTTATCTAAATTTTTTGAAAATGAAGCTCTATCTGGAGTTCCAACTGATTGAGCTTCCAAGGCCAAATTAGCAGTAATTGCAGGGGTTATATGAACCACATTATTATTTGATGGAGCATTTGACATTGCCTTCAAAACTTGTGGTACTTCTAAATTAGGAAATTCAATTGGAGAGTTAAGCACCTCTTCACTCATGTTCTGCAAGACCTGAAATGAACCTGAAGATGACTGATTAGAAATTGGTGGAACAATAGCATCATAAACATCCTCATCTTCTTCCTCCTCACTATCCAGAATACTACCAACCACATTATTCCTATCCTCTATTTTCTCTTCCTCTGTCATACAAATATCAAAACCTTTATACTCTGCAGAACCAGGTTGAACTTCTTTTGCTTTGTTACTATTCTTTGGTCTGTAAATTACTTTTTTAGCAGGCTCATAAGTTGCAATTGGACGCTTCAACCTGCAACTCTCTTCCAAATGACCAACAGATTTACAATGTTTACAGAAACTAGGAATTTTTGGCATAAAAGATCTTTGCCTAAATCCCCCATACTTATCCTCAATCCAGACCTCAGTGATAAAAGTTTTCGAAAGATCAACCTCCACCAAAATACTTGCATAATATCCTGCTACCTTCTTCAATGTAGTTTCATCAATACGAATAGGCCTTCCTACTTTACTTGCAATAGCCAGCAATATTTTTTCCTTCCAATACTCCAATGGCAATCCAGGAAGATGAAGCCAAACAAAAACCGTTGTAGATTTTTGTTCTTCTGGTTTAAACTTCGATTCCCAAGCTCTAATTCTCAAAGGCTGAGATTCTACTGACCAATCTCCATTCCAAACATAATTCTTATCTTCATCATTTTCCAATTGAATACTAAAAAATCCTTTTCCAATCGGCGTCAGTTCAACCTTTCCTTTTAACTTCCATTGCTCCTTTAGAGATTTTTCTGCTGTTTCAAATTTCAGCTTAACGAAATCTAAACGACCAATCAAACTAAACTTCCATTCATTTAAACTATCTTCATAAACATCATCATCAATTCTGTTTGAAGCAGACCAATCCTTCTGATTACTCATATTAACCAAAAAATAAAACCCTAGAATAATTCGATATCTAGAGTAGAGATTTCAGACATATTAAATACACATACTGTAAAATCATTACACCAATCATTACTTAAATCTCAAGAAGACGAATTCAATTCAAGAATTGAATGAAGAATCACTGAATTCGAAATAGATCTGAAAATTTAATGAACCTTGACCAAACTCACAAAAATCGCCTCTCTGAGATGACCCGCCGAGAGGGAAAGAGACAATGAGCCTAGAACAATTCGAACAATTGTTATCTACTTGATATCAAGTCCGATCTTTGTTGCAATCTGACTAAGGATGAATCTACCCATCTTTGGCATGAACGATTTGGTCATATCAATTATCGTTTATTGGGGAAGCTGATTAACAAGGAACTTGTTAGAGGTGTCCCCTAAAAGGGGCAATTCCTTCTCGCTTTAAACACTTAATAGAGGATTCTAGCCTTGGGAGAAACGATTACGGAAAAATATTTGTGTAAATCCATTTTAGGGTTTTTTAAATTCCTGTAATATTTGGGGATGAATTTCCATAAGAGAAACTGATGAGGAAAATGATTTGAGCTAAAAGACAAAATAAGTAGTTAAGGATATACCTAAAAAGGGCATATACGACTTATATTTCGTCTGAAAAATCCGTTGCAGTGTACAGACTTATATGGCCGACAAAGTACACTGCGCTAGCCGCCTTGGACCTCACGGGTTTTTTGTTTTCTGACAGGTCATAACCAGGATGGCTTCAAAATCGGATCAGGCTCCGAAGCAGCGAGTAGGATCCTCGAAGCAAGGGACCGGATCATCAAGACAACATTTCACTAGATTCTCGACAAGTAAAGGGTTATCCCCCGAGGTGGCGGCTAGTACAGTCCAACACAGGGAACCAGTAAACGAGAACGAGGTATATGTAGAAGACTTAGGCCCCGAGGGAGAAGGATTTCCAGAGGCTGAAGAACCACACCAACAGCAAATACAAGAAGAAAATGGGGAAAACGACGAAGAGGAGGACGAAGCATCCGATCCTGACAATAACATGCCCGAACACCAACCTACCGAAGAAAATACGGCGAGAGCTGCGAGATTTAGAAAGTTAATTTTGAAAAACAGGAAAATAAAAAAGCTAAAAAAACAGCTGGCCGAGGCAAACAAAAAAGTGGCAGAAAAATCGGCTTCCAACTACAGAGGAGACAGCGAGGGACACTCTCGTCCAAACAACGTATCTCAGCCGAAGGAACCCTCCGTATCCAAAACGAACATCAAGACCAAGGGCGCCAACAGAGGTCAAGGAATCACGGTATCTAGCAAAAAGACCGAGCCTCCAGCGTACACGAAGGCAAACATACAAATATTCAGCGAAGGTAACCCAACGAAGAAGGATGCCGAGGCAAAGGCCCTACAGCAAGTAATGATGGATCAGATTAAGGCACTCCGAGCAGAGCTTTTTGACAACCGAATTCAATCAAGTGACAGGATAAAACTCACTCAAGCCATGAATGATGTTAACCGCTCTCCACTAAGCCCCGAAATCCTTTCGTTGGCAATTCCAGTAAAGTGCACAATGCCCACCTTCACCTCCATTTTCGATGGTTCGGGAGACCCCACCGTGCATATCAAAATGTATCTCCGAGTCTTTTTGGCTTACGCTAATAGAGACGAAGTGCTCTGCAAGTATTTCCCTTCTAGCTTGAAAGGAGAAGCTCTCGCCTGGTATGATAATCTCGCAGCCGGCTCGATCTCATCCTTCGAGGAGCTCTCCAAAGTTTTTATACTGCACTTTCTGTACAACAACTCCTCCAAGCCTGGGGTGGAGAAACTATTCAGCATTAGGGTACGCCCAGGAGAGTCGACAAAAAGTCTAACTAGCAGATGGACCGAACAGTGTGTAGAGGTGGGAAATGGAGCTACGGAAAAAGACAAAGTACGCGCATTCCTCAATGCTCTGGATAAAGACCATCCTCTATACGACAGACTTTTCTCAAAGAACCTCGAGACGCTACAAGATCTTCGAAAATACCAGAAGGAACGAATTACCTTGGAGGAAATCAAGGAGCAAGCAGCCTTGGGGAAGGAGACAATCTTAAAGCAGGTCCACTCAATAAACAACTTATCGCTTGAAGAGCGAGGACAAGCAATGAACACTCAATTCGGGGATCAGTCGAAGCGAGGAAGGCAAGATGATAATGGTCGCTATGGGAACGAAGGCAAAATCGACGACGGCAAGTACCATGATAACAGAAAGTACAACGATAACCGAGGAAACAACCCTCGGGGAGAGTCCGAAGGAAACGGTAGCCAACAAGGACAAGGAAACAGAAAATTTGGGGCGGTTAAACCAGGATTTCCTGCATTTCACGATAGGAAACTTCCAAAGCTCTGTGTGCCCATCGAAGATGCTCTTCGGATCATCGAGCAGTCTGAATTTGCCAGCGAGATCAGATACCCCCGAAGTAGGGTAAACCAGCCAAAACACACGAAAAATTCAAGAGAATACTGCCAATTCCACAAGTTTTACGGACATACCACCGAGGACTGCGTTACGGCGCAGGATCAGATTTATTTCTTTATAGCCAGAGAACAATTCAAACACCTTCTAGAGCTACCTAAACCACCCCCAAATCAACCACAACTTAAGGAGGATCCAAAGCACGAAGCTTATGTGATTACGATCGACAGGGATATTCCAAGGTTCAGAGCTTGCAATTCCATTGTTCATACAAAGGGTCTAGAAGGAATCCAGACAGGTCGCATTCACAAAAGGGATTTGGAGGGTAAGGAGATACTCAGTGTGATCACAAAGAATCGCTTAGAGGAGTGGCAGAAGCAGCCCGTGTTCTTCTCAGCAGCAGACATCCCCAATGAGGGAAGAATGCATAATGACCCTTTGGTCATCACACTTCAAATGGGAAAGATATCCATGCCTAAAGTACTGGTGGACCCCGGGAGTTCTGTAGACATACTATTCGGGCAAACATTTGACAAGATGAAGGGTAAGAAAGTCGCTTTGGTACCTTCGGCCTACAACATATTCGGTTTCAATGGAAAGCCATCAACACCTCGGGGGGAGCTAATGCTCACAATTCATGCTGGCAGCCAAAAGCAACCAACCTTATTTTGTGTGGTGGACATAGACTCTCCTTACAACGCCATCGTGGGAAGGCCATGGCTGTACAGCATTATGGGTGTCGCGTCCACCTTGCACCAAAGAATCAGGTTCCCAACCCCAAGAGGGATTGCAGAGATCCCAGGTGATCCTACCGAAGCTCGAGCTTGCCACGAAATAGATGTTCAGGCAAAAGAAGGTGGCAAGGAATGCTCGGAACAAGCTAAGAACCCAAGAATATCAGACGAGAGCATAGAAAAATTCATAGCTGACACCGAAGCTGGAATGCTAAGCGAAAAACAAGACGGCAGCAAAGAGAGCCAGTGTCTCGAGAACCGAGAACAGTTCCTCGTGGCAGCACGCAGCCTCCAGACTCCGAGCGAACAATTAGGCGAGTCTAGCGAAGGCAAGAACATCCAGCAAGAACCCTTCTGGGCAGGACCATTTGTCATCGAAAGGCAACTTGACAACGACACGTATAGCTTGATCAACCTCGAAGGCCAGAGGTTAAAAACCCCTGTGGAGGGAAAGCACATGAAACACCTAGTTTAAGAACGTAATTTCTTTTGTAAGCAATATTCGAAGAGATTTAATAAATAAAAATAGCACTCATTGATGCAACTCCCTTCGGAATCAAACTCCAGATCCTGTCAGGACAGGTAAGAAACCTCCTGGCTAAGAGCCATCACAAAGGCTGTAACGCCAAAGGCAAAAAACGCCAAACAGGCTGTAACGCCAAAGGAAAAAAACGCCAAACAGGCTGTAACGCCAAAGGCAAAAAAACGCCAAACAGGCTGTAACGCCAAAGGCAAAAATCGCCAAACAGGCTGTAACACCAAAGGCAAAAATCGCCAAAAAACATAAAGACCTCGAATAGCAGGCACGGAGCCGATGACCATATAAATCGTAAGGGCCCTACGAGTTATATGGCACGGTCCTCTACCCACAAGACACCCCGTTAGCGGTGAGCACTTTGAATCAAGGCTACAAAAGCTAACGATGCATTCGTACTCACTACCAAACGGCCACGAGGACCTCGCGTTCTCGGGCGCCGAGGGGACGATAAAAGGGATTAACATCTACCTATAGAGGAAGATGGAACCCCGAGGCAGTTAACTCGCTTGCATTTACAAGTGAATCTCAGCCAAGGGACCTCCTCCAAACAAAAAGCAGCCCTGAGAGGGGGCATAACAATAGAAAAATAAATTCTTATATATATAACTGCAGGACATGCGGTGTAACAACAAAAAACGCTTGTATAAACCAATGACGCGGGCACGGCTAAAAAAGGAAAAGCATAAGTACATAAGTCAAAAGCTATAGGCTATCTGTTGGACAATCGGCACCATCACGAGGATCATCCTCGGGAGCATGAACAGATTCGCTCGGACCATCACGGGTACCTTCGGCAGTATCGCCAAGATTCTCTGAATCATCACCTTTAGCATTATCATCGTCATCACCACCACTAGACACCTTCAAAAACTTTTCCAGTAAGCCCCTCTTCCGAAGCTCATCTCTAGCTAAGGCCACATAAACTTCCTGAGGGAGTAGGTACTCATCAATAGGAGAAACAACATCCGAGTCGCGTGCTCCTATAGCGCCATAAGTAGGAGGTTCAACACCAATGGTCCTGAAAAGGGAGCGACCATGCTTTCGACAGGCCATACTTGTGGCAAAGGCAGTAGTTAGAGCGGATCGGGAAAGAAGTTCTTCTACAGCTTGACCATGTCTTAACTCATGGTGCACAAGGGCAAAACCAATCACCAGGACCCTCACACTCGCCTGACATTTAAGACGAAGCTCCCGTTCCTTGGATAGCAGTTCAGCATGATTTGCCACTTCTTCAGAACGACGCTTGCGTTCGAGCTCAAGCTCTTGAGAAAATCTAACCGAATCAGCAGAGCGGCGTTGGCGTTCTTCGGATAGTTCTTGGGTCAACTGCCTAACCCTACTCTCAGCCTCTAACTTCCTTTCGGACTCAGTCACCAGCTGACTAGAGGCATCGTCCCTCGCCACCTCGGCGTCAACAACCTGCTTCTTTAAATTAGCTTCGATACCTGAAAATACGAAGCACAAATCATAAGAATAATAGGATGACAAAACTCAACCAAGGATGCGAGGAAAGCAAAAAGAATTTGGGGTTAGCTCCCTACTTTCTTTAAAAACCATATATTCAGCAACCTCGTGCTGATTAGTAAAGCGAGGCACCGAGGCATTCTTTCTGACATCCTCAGAAGTAATGACCCCACTTTTGGCTAATTCTATTCGGTACTCATCAACAAGAGCAGCAATCTGGACGTTCGACTTATTTGCCAAAGCAAGTTTTCGGCATATGTCAGTACAAGTCCTTTTTAGAACATCAGGAGTAACCAAGTGCCATAAGTGCTTGATGGCGCTAGTTATGGTGGCGCCATGGCTCATGGTGCCACGGCCTTGGTCTTTGGCCAAGGCCAGTTTGAAACGCATCTTTGGCGCTAGTTATGGTGGCGCCATGGATCATGGCGCCACGGCCTTGGCCTTTGGCCAAGGCCAGTTTGAAACGCGTCTTTTGCGCTAGTTATGGTGGCGCCATGGATCATGGCGCCACGGCCTTGGCCTTTGGCCAAGGCCAGTTTGAAACGCGTCTTTGGCGCTAGTTATGGTGGTGCCATGGATCATGGCGCCACGGCCTTGGCCTTTGGCCAAGGCCATCTTGTTGTGGCGCCATGGATTATGGCGCCACGGTTTTGGCCTTTGGCCAAAGCCTATTTGTTGTGGCGCCATGAGGTATGGCGCCACGGCCTTGGCCTATGGCCAAGGCCAGCCTGTTTGCGGCCATGCTCTTTGTAGGTTTGTGGCGCTTTACGCCATGGCCTTGGCTTCTTGGCCAATGCCGATTTTTGTGAATCCATGGTGGCCAATGGTTTGTGGTGCCATGCTATGTGGCGTTTATGGCTTTGGCGTCTGGCCAAGGTCGACTTTGGGGCAGCCTGTGCCTTAGTCGCGGTGTGAGTGCCTATGCCACAACACACCTGATGTCATGGCGTGTTTATCCATGGTATGCTAGACCTTCCTGAACTTGGGATTAGGTCCGCTCAGGCCTATTTAGGCTGGTGTATGCTTCTCAGAGAGCTCTGGACCGGCCTGGAGCTTTAATATTCCTGAGGTTTGCACCGAGACTCGTATGTTGAGTCGTATATAAGAGGAAATCCATGAGGACACGTCTCTGTTGATTCTTCACCGTGTACCATCAAGCGAGGTCTGGCTCTGAGCTGATCAATGGGTTTAATATGTTGGTGAGATCATTAGTACTGCCCTATGATATTACCCTCCCCACCGGAGTTATAAGAGAGAGCTCATAGAGAGTTTGTTCGGCTCATGGAATGGGTTGCATTCTGAGCTATAGAGATGAGCCTGAATAGGCGACTGCCCTTAATAAGACATGGTTTCGAGAGTGTCTTGACAGTCTTGTCCCTCTCTCATTTTTCACCATCTACAGCGGGATCCGAGGCATATGCTTCAAAACGAGCTGAAACCTCGGTAGTAAATTCGCTAGGGTTATAATTTTCAAACAAGACTTCTTTAAACCTCTCGGCAGTATAAGACTGCCTATATCTACAAGCGTAACTCGGGGCAGGAGGAAACATCGAACTTTGTGGAAAACCGGCGACGAGTTCCTTGGAAGAATCCATCTCAACATACGAACCATCCTCTCGGGGAACAAGGAGGTCCACCGGCGTAACAATCTTCTCTGAGGAAAGAATAGAAGGCTCACCAATAACATTCATGGAAGTTACCATTGCTGAGGCAGAGGCACTAAGCGCAACCTTCGGCGCGGAAGAAGTCGAAAGAACAAACCCCGAAGAAGCGTTCGCCCTCGCAGCTGAAGGAACTGTTATAGCTGAGGCAGTGGCACCGCAGGCGATAGAAGGCGAGGTACTTAGAGGATTTGTGGCACACACCTCCTTGATAACCACTTCAGTCGCCTTTGATGCCAATGTTTCCTGGACAACACTCATAGTCTCCTTCGGAGGAACTGCAGCAGCCTGACGACGACCAGTTTGAACTCCTTTCAGAATCGTTTGCAAAACAGATTTTTTCAGCAGCCGTAAAACTCCGGGATTTCCCCCGTAGTTAAAATTCATCAGACCACGACTAAGGCTTAGGGCACCTAAAGGCTGTCCCTGCAAATAAGGATCCGTCTTCCTCAGGAATTAAATAGAGGCAAGCATGAATACTTCAGAAAGGAACGAAAAGAGAGTACCTGCTGCATAGTCTCTTCATTATATCGAGGACACTTTAGGTTGCCCGAGGGCTCAGCGATGACATCCTTGCCCTTTCCCGAAAATGAGCGAGATAACCTCTTATCCTCGTCGGAAAAATGAATAGAAAACAGATGTCGAGTCTCAAACTCATGACCTATATTAAACTCGGTCCGAACAAAGAATCGGCCAGAATCCTTCCAGCCTCGGATTATAGGACCTCTGAGAAGTATAGGCTCTGAAGATCAGTCTTCGTCCATTGAATTTTTCAAAGGTTCGGGGAGGATATCCTCGCTGCCCTCTACCATCCGAAAGCTAACCCCCCAAGGAGCTAACTCATTGTCTAAAGTTAAAAAGGGCTCGTAGTGCCTAAAGAAGTTCTCGGAAGTAAAATAGAACTTCGCTGTGGACCCGGCAGGGGAATTCTTCTCAGAATTAAGAACCCACTGATTGATAAGGTAAATAGAGCTACAAGTGAGCTGCATCACCCCTCGGGGTTTAGGAAGAGAACAAAGGATCTCAAGGAACAAAGGATTAGAAGACTGATAAAGAGGAAGAAGCAACCCAGCAGTTATTTGATGAAACGTCACCACAAGTGTGTCTTCGCTACATTGATACTCCCTGACCAGTTCCGGAGTCAATCTGGGAGAATCAAGGGACTCAATTTGAAAGCCCCTTCCATCAGGATCCACACCATTTATCCTTAGAGAAAGGGCCTCAATCATGGAAAAAGACGACATGGAAAAAGAAAATACAGATAGGAAAATGCAGTATCACCGGCGGACGGAAATAGCAGAGGCAACTTGAAAATAGAGAAAGGGAAGAAGAGAAAATCCTAAAGAAACCAACTTTATGAAAGAAAGGGAAGATTAAAACAATGGGTCAAGAAGAAAGGAGCGGATAGTTCACCTGATATGAAGATACAAATTGAGGTTTCACGGAAGAAGAACGCCGGCGCTAAGAAAGATGAAAACGAAAAGACTAAAGGATTTTTAGAGGGAGAACCGAAACTTAAATAGTGGAGAGAAACTGGGGCCACCGGTCAGAAGGTGAAAAGCCATGAGCCAAGGAGAACGTGTCAAAAAACTTGCACCTGGCGAGCAGGGGGGATACTCGACAAGGAGGTGGCAGAAAGAGAAATTTCCTTTCCTCGCATCTCGATACAAGGAAAGGAAAGAGGCAAACTATAGGGGGTAAAACCCCTCGGAACACGTGTCTCGCATCCAAGAAGCCTAACCACTCCGAGAGGATCAGCAGTGAAATCTCGGACTAGCCCAAAGAAGAAGAGGTCACACACGAACGAGGAGACGACTCGGAAGGAAAGGATTCGGACAACCCCAAAGGACCGAAGTTCCGGAATCAACCTCGGAACGCCACCGAATAAACCGACTTACTCGACAGGGACTGACACCACCACGATTGAGTTTTTTGTCATATTAGCTGTAAACCACCCAAGCTCGGCCTATATAAGGCGAGCTTGGAAAACATTATAAGGGTTGGATTCTCTTTGGGTAGAACCTAAGCAGCAAGAGAGGGATTAGGTCTGTATCTCCTCTGGTTCCTTAGGGTTATATTCCATGTAATCTCGACATTGAAATACATTTAAATCTTTATACACTTAGCCTTTGCCTTTATTTCTTAATTACTGTTCTGTTATCTTCGGTATTGTTCTAATGGTCCTCGCACCATTGAATCTTGTTTGAAGTTACTGCATGTATGAGTAGATCTGATGGATATGGTGTCATATGAACCTATGCAGATTTTCTACTCGTACAGAAGTACTAACCAGATGTATCTCTTGATTTCTTGAATTCTTCAACTTCTCCTTTGAGTCTTGATGTGTTCATTAAACTCTTGTTGATGAATCCGTAGTCAGCAATCACAACATATCCAGCTCAAACAACCATAAAGGTATGCTTAGGCTTACGTGGGTTTAGTATGCTCATCCCACATGTTGTTTGTGCGTAATAGTAAGAATCTGAGCAATCTTTAAAGTTGGTGTATCAGAACTTTAAAGTGATTCTACTCATTCTTGATACGAAGCTTAATCTCAGCTTTAATTACTCCCCCTTACTTGATACTTTGTGAAAAGCACAACAAGTAAGCACATGATGTTCTCCCCCTATGGTAATGCAACCACAAGAACAAGAACCATATGTATTCTCCCCCTATTTGTCACAAAAATATGACAAAGTAGTTTGAGACTAGGGTTTCATACACCTTGTGATAACAGGTGAAGCTAAGTACTCACATATCAAGTGTAAAGATGGTATACTTAGGTAATC
Source organism: Papaver nudicaule (assembly GCA_023529015.1). Classification (NCBI taxonomy): domain Eukaryota; kingdom Viridiplantae; phylum Streptophyta; class Magnoliopsida; order Ranunculales; family Papaveraceae; genus Papaver; species Papaver nudicaule. Next base: position 21,675 of record JAJJMA010090644.1, read on the forward strand.
TGAACAAAAAGATTCCTGAGTTCTCACCTTATGGAGAAATAAAGATACACTTTCTCCCAATATTCCACATCCACGCTCCCCAAAAAGATTTGTTATTAAGCGCAAGTTCAAAAAGAACTCTCCCCCGTGTGGTGTCATTCAATAAAGAACAACTGACAAAGACTAACATGGACAAGAACAATTGAATGTTATCCAGTTTTGCTTTGTTAATAATCTCTTTTCCTTAGCCAATTTTTTCAGAAAAAGAGTCATGTGATTCCGAGTTTGTGAAAACCCTAAAAATCACATAATCAAAAGTTTCTTAATCGTGAGAAAAAGCATAACTTTTGTAAATAGACACAGCTTTACGTCACTACCGAAGCAATGGAAAAAGCTATGTTTTGCAATAAGATTGAGGTAGACAAATCAAGTATTGCAAACATCATTAATAACATCTAAAAAGAACTTTTATTAATGAAATAAAGTAGTACATGCTTGAAAAACTCTAAAAAGCATGAAAGGCAAACTACTAAACAAATTTAGTTTATATTCCTTAGCAAAAGTAAGAACAAGTTCTCACAAGGAACCAACTAATCTGATCTACTAAGAAACGAAAACAAACAAAGACTTAGCTCTGTTCACTGCCAGTGGTGTTTTCTAACTCTTCTAAACTGCTCCAAGCTGCCATGGTCAGATCCATCCTGTATTGAAGATCAGGATGTTTTGAAGCAATGAGTTCGAGTTGTTTCTGTAGACAATGTACATTATTTTCAAGACATTTCTGCCTCTTGACAATGGTGTGGAGTAGACTCACGACTTCATTGTTGCTTTCTACCTCTGCAGAATGACTTGATTCTCTATCACCCTGGTTCATACTATTCTTGCGTTTGTTAACATTAGTCAACATTTTGCAAATAGAGCTATCATTGAGTGACTGTGGACGGCCAAACAATTTACCTGTGGGTTTAACATTGTAATGATCACAGATCCTTCTAATGAGACATGGAAACCCAAGGTTCTTGCCATTATCAGTCATTACCCTCTTGTAAAATACAATCATATTACACAAGTTGACTCGTTGTCTGCTCTTCAAATAGTAAACCAATTCTGCAAAGTCGCGACTCCATAATGAGTTGACCATCATGGAAGGACATAGGTTAGCAATACCCAGTTTTCCAAATGCTTTCAACTCTATAGATAGATCTTCTGTTGGAAATTTCCCAGTCCATGAAATTTCTCGACCTATCAATTCCATGGGATCTTCTCAGGGTTGGTCTCATATTTCCAGATCTAGGTAGGATAATACCACTGTTGGACAGACCTATAATAGATTCGATAAGATCACAGTTTATATCCATCACTGTTTTCCCAACCATTGTTTTAAAGCATGGGTTGCCATGATTGAATCCATGAATGTTGGCATAGAATTCTTTGACAGTTTCCTCATATGCTTCTCCATGACCATCAAATATGCTGCCTAGTTTAAAGGCTTTTGCATATTGTACCACACCCTTAAACTTTGTACTATTTACCAGTTTTCTTTCTACAATAAGAGCTCTATCCTTGATGGTAAGATAGGTTTGATAGCATCCTTCGTCATAGAAAGTGATTCCTGAGTCTGAATCACAGTGATAGTTGTTTTCCTTTGGTGTGGAGCTCTCTTTCGGTGGAATCAAGGGATTCGCCATTGACTTTCCTCTTGTTCTCGTCATACTTCACAACAATCTTGATTCAAGAACTGTAAATACCCCTTACAGTAGTTCTTGACGTAAATCTTAAGAAGATCTGGAAGACTTGTAGTGATTCAGGAGAATTTCTGATACAAAAACCTGGGGGACGGTACCCGAACCGTACGGAGACAGAATAACTTGTCTCTGAGTGGTGCGGTATCTCGGATATATATAGGGAACTGCAAGCCCTGATCACGAGATTTGAATTGTACCAGAATTCGGATTTACTCAAAAATCCTAGTTTTACCTTAATACAAATTCCTTTTTGCATGGGACTCCTAAGAGTTTATACAAAACTAAATTTGCATGTTTCCATTTTAGGAAACTAAGGTGTTTCCCTTTTTGAGATAATAATGACAGGCTATTTTCTCAAGGGTACTAATTCTCCTTATGATTTTGACTTTAAGAGCCACAAAAGTCAAAATCCTTTATCTTGTTGGAGCAAAGGCTCAACATACAAGTAATTTTACCAATAAACCCAAAAAGACTAAAATATCTACAAGAATCTACTCCTACTTCCCTATACATCTTTCTCATCACACAAGTAGGTACATGATGAGAAAATCCTGTCATGGATGTTAGGGAGAGTAGACATGAGTATAGGGATACTCACATACCTCAGGATGACAATCGCCACAGTGAGATAGATTCTTGTCTTGGGTTTCCTTTGGAACATAGTATTTTGCCTTCTTACCATGTTTAGCCAAAGGGGTACTCATGTTGCTAGCATGCTTAATAGGTTTTAAATTCCTTGACACATTAAGCAGGCAATCCTTTTCAAAGTGTCCAAGGTTTCCGCATTTAAAACACAATCTATTAGCATGCTTACTTAGTTCTTGAATCTTTTTGATGTATTCTACAAAGCTGACATTAAGATTCTGGAGGTGTCGGCAGAGTAGGTCAACTCGAAATATTTCAGGACCAAGAAGCTCCATGAGTTCTAATTTTTCGAGTATATGTAATCGTATGATTTCATTACGATGTACCTCGAGCAAGTTTACAAGCTTATCAGAACCCAACAAATTCTGAATAAAGCGTTGTAGTCTCTGGTATACCAAATTGGCAGTAGACACAAACCAATTTTTTATGTACGCCATAACTCACAAGCCTAGATAAACACAGACAATTACGTTTTTAATGTGTTCACCTGCTCTGAAACCAACTGAAAAAGGAGGGGTACCGAAATACTACCAGCTTTTCGTTTTGGCTCGTGAGTCTTATGGTTTAAGTCTGGACGATCTCAAAAATAAATATCCAAACTTATAACTGGAGTTGTTAAACCTCGACAAAGAGTACTTTGGAGTCAACTCTACAGTTAGGCAATAACGTACTACTTGGTGCTTTAATTATATAATCAGAGATACAATGCGGAAAGTAAAAGCACAGAAGACACCAGAGATTTTTTTAACGAGGAAACTGCCTTGCAGAAAAACCTCGGGACCTCGTCCAGATTGAACACCGCCCAGTACAAACTGACTACAAACACTAGCCTACTATAAGACTTCGGTCTGGGATGTAACAGAGACCAACTCAAGCCCTCCAAGCGAATTGGCTACTGTCGCCTTCCTTACGTCTCTAGACCCCCCACAGATCGTCACGCACTTGATTCCCCCAGCTGACGTCCTTTACAGGCCTAGGAGTTGCTTTGACCGATGCCAAAGGCTTGTGTCAGCAATACTGGTTTTTCAACCTAATTGTTGACGTATGGTGTAACTGTGTTCTATCAGTTTACCACACACAAGATGACTTCCTTCGGATTGTTAAATCCAGGTCATACGGAAATCTACTTCACAAATCGGGGCTGACACGCAAACCAAGTAAGCAATGCCCAATTCGTATCTACCTCAGTTATACACGAAGAATCACTTAAGAGACTTGTATAACTGGAGCTAACTAGTTCTTACAACACCGAGTGCAGCCGTGCGTTGCTACCTTTCCAACCTTTACGTAACTTAACCAGTTCTTGAATAGCCGTATAGCAGAAGAGACGGACTTTAGAATAGACAAGAACTAAGATATGTTACAGATGTTACAGGTTAATCTGATCAACCACAAAGGGATCAATCTACCTGTGCTTCCCAACTCTCAAGAGAAGTCTTTATAGTCGTAGGGAGTTCCCAGAGGAGCTGCAACCTATAGAGGATGACTATACCACAACAAGCATTCACCGAAGTGAAAAGAGTTTACACTACCTTCCCTAAGGACCTTCACGTATGCTTGATGCTTGCGGTATTTGTCCATCGACACCTTTATTTATAGTACTCAATAAGATAGGTTGCTTTGGAATAAAACAATTAATTACTTGTCCCACAAGTTAAGGAAACTTGGAAATCAAGTAAAGAGATTAATCTCAATTGGAATTCTTTTTATCATTATCTGCCAAGTGTTTTGTTAGCTCAAAAACACTTAAAGATAGAAATCCAACAGACCAGAGATAATCTTATCTTATTGACTCATTGAGGATCGTTAGATGGAACACAAAAGATATTATGTTTTACAGAAGTCCATATAAGAGATAAAGGAGTTTGGAATTTGACTCAGAGTGAAATTCTAAAAGAATCTTCACTAAATCCGACACCAGCAAGATGACTACCGTCAGGTTCACGTACTGGTACGCGAAATAAATAGCCATCTCGAACTCAGGGAATTTCCGAGTTTCTGGTACGCAAACCGGTTCGTGAACCGTGCGCATGTCAGATTTCGTCAAATCTGGATTCCGCTGGAAGTACTGGGCTGAGACAGAACTTAGACGTGTGTGTCCTCAGCTGTGATCCATGGACTCTTTGCTCAAGAGTACTCCTTTAGATTCATCCATATCCAACTAACAGTTTGCAAGCAAACCATTGCAATGGACACATGGCACCGAATCTATCTCATTCATTCTTGTACTCACAGTATTTGTGGGAACAAACACTGGTCATGACACAAGGCCACGTTACACAAGAATACGATCTCAATCGCTATTATCACTACTAAAGTAGTCGACTATATTTCGAAAGAATAGATAAAGTAGAATTGAAGAATATCCACAAAGTCATAACTCCTACTAACCTTTTGTCGATGAAGAATAATTGATGTCTTCTTTGTCTTCACGGTCTTCGTCTTCAAGGTCTCTACTACTTTGTCTATATCCCAATTCCGAAATCTAAACTCTAGTAGGCTAAATCAAGAATTGAGTTTTGACACCTAAAACTGACAACTAGCTTGACATACCAACGCTAGTGGGTTTGACCGGACAATGCCCTAACACCATGTGTCTTCTTTCACCAGTGCTATCTCGGGGAATTCTCCTGGTACTTCTTCATGTAGAGTTGTAGAGTCTTCCCCTGAGAATGCAGCAAGAAGGTCCGCTATGGCCAGTCCCTTGACGGCTTTCAGGGATACGTAAGCTATGTCAAATTCAGACATCTGTAGTAACCACTTTGCTGGTCTTCCAATCAGGGCGGGTTTCGAGAGAAGAAATTCGATGGGATCTGCCTTTGTGATAAGGACTACTCGGTTGGAGATGAGGTAGTGTCGAAGCTTCTGTATTGCAAAAACCAGAGACAAGCATGCTTTCTCGGCTTTGGGATATCAAAGTTCTGCATCTTTCAGAGTACGACTGATGTAGTAGACCGGACATTCAATTCCTCCTTCATCTTCTTGTGCTAGTAGCGCTCCGATAACGACGTCTCTTGAGGCAGTGTAGAGGAGTAGTGGCCGCTCTCGCACATGAAACTTCTTGACAGTTGGCGACAAGAGCAACTGTTGAATCCTTCGGAATGCTTCTTGTTGGATGGGTGACCATATGAAACTAGCATCTTTCTTCAGCAGTGGAGTGAACGAGGCTACGAATTGGGCAAGTCCTGGGATGAAGCGTCGGATGTATGATACCTTTCCCATGAAACTCTTTAATTCCCTTACAGTTCTTGGCGGCGGCATGGTCATGATAGCTTGCGTCTTGGATGGGTCGACCTTGATTCCCTCTTCTGTCACCTGGAATCCTAGAAACTTACCAAAAGAAACACCGAAGGTGCACTTCAAAGGATTCATCTTTAGCTTATACTTCCGGTACCGCTCGAATACTTGTCGTAAGACCTCCGGGTGAGACGTTCGAGTTTTCGACTTCACAACTATGTCGTCCACGTAATCTTCGACTTACTTGTGCATCATATCATAGAAGATAGCCGTCATTGCCCGTTGGTAGGTGGCTCCTGCGTTTTTTAGACCGAAGGGCATGACCGTGTAGTAGAAGTTCCCAAGGGGCGTCCGGAATGCTGTCCTTTGGGCGTCATGCTCGTACATCTTTATCTGGTTGTACCCGCTGTATCTATCCATGAAGGAGAACATGGCATGTCCACTGGTAGCATCTATAAGCATGTCGATAGTTGGGAGTTGGAAGTCATCTTTTGGGCATCACTTGTTTAAGTCTCTGTAGTCTACGCAACATCGTATTTGACCATTCTTCTTTTTCACCGGTACTACGTTGGCCAACCAGGTGGTGTGTTGGATTGGTTTGATGAATCTGGTCGCTAACAATTTTTGTATTTCAACTTTTATCTGCTCCTCCACGTCGTGCCTGAAATTCCTTGGTTGTTGTTTGACAGGTCTAGATCCTGGAGTGATCGACAGGTGGTGTGTCACTAGTTTTTCGTCGAGGCCTGGCATTTCTTCGTATGTTCATGCGAACGTGGCTTGGTATTCTTTCATGATGTCTCTGAACCCGGCACGTTCCTCAGGTGATAGAGCTGAGCTAATGGAGACTGGGCGGGGTGAATCCTCTGTTCCAATGTTTATTGTTTCGAGCGTATCGGTAGTAGACTCCGTCCCATCTTGTAGTTGTGGAGGTGCCTCATGAACTTCATCTCCAGTCTGTTGTTCGTTGTAATGGCATTCCCTGTGGCGGGGAGAGCTATTTCTAGTCTCCCCTGCTAATTGCTAACATTGACGTCGAAGATAGATTGTTCTTCCTTTAACGTCTCGGGCCGTCACGAAATTCCCTGCTCTCTTGGCATGATGGTACGCCGTTGCGTTACTCTCCGCAGCTGCAGGGGTCTTCTTTCGTATCGCGGTTCCCTCATGTCTTGTGTCCTTGCTTCCTTGTAGTTGATCGTGCCTCTCTATGGATGTCCAATCTGGAAGTGGTGTGATGTAGACCTTGTCTTGGCACTTGAGTGTCTCATCCTTTGGGTCGACAAATTCGCGTCGTATATTGATGAATAAGGAGGCAGTCACTCGAACGATATCCTTATTCACGATTGCTTTCAAGCACTGGTGGTAGGTGGAGGCAACAACTTTATTCTCGTGCAACCATGGTCTCCCCAGTATCATGTGGTATTCAGGCTCCTTCTCAATCACATGAAATTTAGCCCTCGTATGAATAGGTCCTACCTTCAGTTCCAAGTGGACGTGTCCATAGGTACTCGTCTTGTTTCCCTCGAAGTCCTTCATCATGATCGGGTGATAGACCACTTGCTGTTTAAAGATTTTCGCAATCCTGAGGGTTTTGAGAGAGATTACGTTGGTTGTTGCTCCCGTGTTGACTAACACTCTCTTGAATTCTGTATCCTTGATTTGAGCAGTTACATAGAGGGCACAGTTGTGCCCTTCTTCAACCATCATGTCTTCAGCAGTGAAGGTGATGTCTCGCGTCTGGCGATCAGCTACCATTGAAACTTCAGATACCATAAGTATAGTCGGAGTTATGTTTTCTTCAAAGAAGATGTGGTTGAGAGCGTTGAACGTATTTGCACGTTGTCCTCTTGAGAAATGCAACAGCTCGCATTTCTCGATGAGGAGAGTTGCTTCCTCCTTTACTGGTTTGTCGTAAGCGGAGAAACTCTCGATGTAACTTGGTATGGTGAGACGATCTTCTTGGGGTATCATCCCTAGAGTTACCATCTTTCGAGGAGAGTCTTCTGGGACTGAGAGATTGATCTCCCACTGTGGTCGCCAAATGTTTTTGCCTGAAAAACACTGTACCGTCTCTGGGTACTTTCGTAGTGCTCGAGATCAAAATCGAACAAGACAAGCCTAAACCAAGTCAATGGTCGTTCAGGTCTTGCTTCGGTCACAGAGAGGATAGAGGTTGATCTAGGGACGGAAACAGTGAAAGAAACTTGAGATCAGGTTGAGGATGTGTGATTCTAGGTGTGAGAGTTCAAGATATTTGTCGTGAGGGTGACTGGAAATCTCCAAGGCTATAAGTGTGTTGAATACTTAGGTATGTGTGCTGAGGTTCTGGTTGTTCTGAATGTTCTGCCTTGGAAGATAGAGGAAGCGTCTATTTATAATGTTGAACTCACCCTGATCTCTCGACAGAGAAGGTGGAAGCTGTGGAAGAGTGGAGGAGTGGAGGACGTGAGTTGTGCTCTGTAACTGCTAGAGTTGTGTAGAACGTGGCCACTCAGCACCACTTTCTCGTAACTGTCCATCATCTCTATCAGTTTCTTTCTAACTGTCGTAGACCGCCGGACCAATACCCCTAAAGTTATCCCCCCCGTGTGATGTTTTGATATCTCGTGTAGTATGCAGATATTTCATGGTTGTGTTGAGTTAAACAGCGTTGTATGGCTATGGCTCCATGGTCAATGTGATTGTGGCGCTAGAAGCATGCGTGGTGGATGTATAGCAACAGCCTTGGCCAATGGACAAGGCTAGGAATTCATGGCGCCATGGCCACGACCTTGGCCATGGGCCAAGGTCAGATCTTGTGGCGCCATGATGCATGGCGTCATGGTATTGAAGTTTATGGCCTTGGCCAGTGGCCAAGGCCAGTTTTGTATGGCGTCATTTTTCATGGCGCCATGGCCTTGCGGCCACTGGCCAAGGCCAACCTTTGTGGCGCCATAGCTTTGGAGCTACGGGCTTGGCCACTGGCGAAGGCCAATTGCTTGTGGTGCCATGAGTATGGCGCCACGGTTTCTAGGCCACGGCCTTGGCCATTTGGCCAAGGCCAATCCTTTTGTGACGTATTTAGGCCACGCCACTTCTTCTATGGCATGCCTGTGCTCTTGTGCTATGGAGTATTTTAGGTCATGGCATGCTTATCCATGATATATTAGGTCATTATGTGTTTAGATTATGGCCTGCCTAAGTGTGTTTAGGCTGTTGCATGCTTCTCAGAGAGCTCTGGACATGCCTAGAGTCGCGATGTTTCTGAGGTTTTCATTGAGACTCAGGTATCGAGTCGTATTTTAAGAGGAAATCCATGAGGATGCGTCTCTATTAACTCTCCACCATAGTACCAGTGAGTAATTTAGTTATGATGTCGAGGAATTCGTGGCGATGTCGACATGAAAAAAATTGATGGGTTTATGAATTGGTGGGGTTATTAGCACTGTACTATGATATAATCCTCTCCACCGGGAGTTATAAGAGAGTACTCATAGAGAGTATATTCAGCTTGCAGGACAGGTTGTATTCTGAGCTATAGAGATGTACCCAAGTAGGCGATTGCCTTTTGGCAAGGCATAACTGAAGAGTAGTTTTACATTTTTGTCCCTCTTCCATTTTTCACCATCTACACACGTCTATCAAAGTCTTACGATCTTGTTTATTTTAAGTTCCTTCTATTCCGATATAAGGCCACTTAAGATCGTAGTAATTAGAACATCTCTTTATCTATTAACCTGGATTTGTCAGCAAGCCGCTTTCGGTTTGTGTGCCTAACCTATAGATATTGAGTGGAATCAAGATCGTTATTTTGGATTTGTTTTTGCAGGTACACTGTTCTTCAAGATCACATCATATTGTACTGCATCCATTATTGCTTGATTCCAACTGGGACGACAAGGTTTCTTTTTCGGGACTTTTGGTTTCAAAACCTTGTTTGATATCTCGAGGGGTTTATTAACCAAGTAAACTTAAATAGCCTCGCTTCTCGGTGTAAAACTACTTCGGTGAAATATCTTTAAGTTACCAAGGATATCATCTAGTAGTTTGAACTGCCGCTATTTGGTTGTTGTCTATAAGGTTGTAGTCGTCCGATTGGAGGTCGGGTAGCGATAGTCTTCACGAACGATTGTGGAGCAACTCTTAGGGAAGATAGTAAAGGACGTATGTTTCTCTAGGGAGTACATGTGCGTGATCACTTTGCTGTGGTTGGAGGCGCAAGAATACCGAGGGGAAATCTTTGTGACTAATGGTCGTATTAGGGTCATATTATTTACACAAACTAGTCCGAATTCCGAGAGTACGTGTGTTGGCGGTTTAATTCTTAAGAGTATTCAAACTGGACTGGGTCCTGGAGTTTTTCTTCTAGTTTGTAGTTTCCTCTTGTGTGTACTCATAAGGATTCTGAAAACAAAATTATGTATTCCTACTAGCGTTGGTATGTCAAGCTAGTTGTCAGTTTTAGGTGTCAAAACTCAATTCTTGATTTAGCCTACTAGAGTTTAGATTTCGGAATTGGGATATAGACAAAGTAGTAGAGACCTTGAAGACGAAGACTGTGAAGACAAAGAAGACATCAATTATTCTTCATCGATAAAAGGTTAGTAGGAGTTATGACTTTATGGATATTCTTCTATTTCTACTTTTTCTATTCTTTCGAAATAGTCGACTACTTTAGTAGTGATAATAGCGATTGAGATCGTATTCTTGTGTAACGTGGCCTTGTGTCATGACCAGTATTTGATCCCACAAATTACTGTGAGTACAAGAATGTATGAGACAGATTCGGTGCCATGTGTCCATTACAATGGTTTGCTTGCAAACTGTTAGTTGGATATGGATGAATCTAAAGGAGTACTCTTGAGCAAAGAGTCCATGGATCACAGCTGAGGACGTTCTCACGTCTAAGTTCTGGCTCAGCCCATTACTTCCAGCGGAATCCAGATTTGACGAAATCTGACAGGTGGACGGTTCCCGAACCGGTTCGCAAACCAGAAACTCGGAATTTTTCTGAGTTCGAATGGCTGAACATTTCGCGAACCAATACGCGAACCTGAATGTCGGTCATTCTGCCTGGTGTCGGATTTAGTGAATATTCTCCTAGAATTTCACTCTGAGTCAAATTCCAAAACTCCTTTATCTCTTAGATGGACTTGGTTATACAGAATATCTTTTGTGTTCCATCTAACGATCCTCAATGAGTCAATAAGATAAGATTATCTCTGGTCTGTTGGATTTCTATCTTGAAGTGTTTTTGAGCTAACAAAACACTTGGCAGATAATTCTAAAAAGAATTCCAATTGAGATTAATCTCTATTACTTGGTTGCCAAGTTTAGGGTTTCCCTAACTTGTGGGACAAGTAATTGATTGCTTTATTCCAAAGCAACCTATCTTATCGAGTGCTATAAATAGAGGTGTCTACTGACAAATACCGCAAGCATCAAGCATACGTGAAGGTCCTTAGGGAAGGTAGCGTAAACTCTTTTCACTTCGGTGAATGCTTGTTGTGGTATAGTCATCCTCTATAGGTTGCAGCTCCTCTGGGAACTCCCTACGACTATAAAGACTTCTCTTGAGAGTTGGGAAGCACATGTAGATTGATCCCTTTGTGGTTAATCAGATTAACCTGTAACCTCAGTAACCTATCTTAGTTCTTGTCTATTCTAAAGTCCGTCTCTTCTGCTATACGGCTATTCAAGAACTAGTTAAGTTACGTAAAGGTTGGAAAGGTAGCAACGCACGGCTGCACTCGGTGTTGTAAGACCTAGTTGGCTCCAGTTATACAAGTTCCTTAAGTGGTTATTCGTGTATAACTGAGGTAGATTCGAATTGGGCATTGCTTACTTGGTTTGC
>JAJJMA010090646.1:0-12483 GCA_023529015.1 Papaver nudicaule
AAGTAAAACCTCTTGTCAAGTATCTCTAACCCTTATCTCCTTATTATCAATTTATGATTGGTTAGATGCATGTTAGGAATGATTCTATGTTTGGATGTTGTAAGATATTTGGGTGTACTGTCTAAGATCTGTCCCTTGGGGTTTTAGACTGTTACATTTTGGCGCTAGAAGAGGTATGCACTTTTTTTTTCATTGTTTTTCATAATGATTTGTTGAGATTATCATATGTTGTTTTTATATGTGGTATGATTTTCTCGCCGGTAGTATTGTTACTTCTCTGTTATTTCTACATAGAGGCATTAAACTCGTTGTTCAAATATGCACTTTGTTTTTCTTCTTGATTTGCTATGTATAGTATATATTGTGGTCTGTTATGATGTTTTCTTGACGAATATGGCTGAGATTGAGAAAGTCATTCTATTTTTAGTATCCTGCTGCCTAGAAACTTAGGATATTTTTGCTATTTTTGGTAACCATGCTATGATTAGTTATCATTTTCGCTAAATTGAAAGATTACTCGCCTATTTTGACGATTAATCACATATTTCACCTGTATCACCTGGATAGTAGAGCAGTAGCCTGTTTGCATAAAAAAATGCTATTTTTGTTATGACTATGGTCCGACTGTAGGAAAGCACGCTACTAGTGATTTGTTTGAGAGTAATATAGATATATATTTTAGGCAGATTGGTATCCTTTTCCGACGAGTTAGTATGAATCTCAGGGTCTTAGAGGAAACTATATTCAAGTTCTTTCAAAATAATCGTCGTACGGTCGTTTTGATCGAAAAATCATAATCACCAGAGGTGTTTTTGCAAATCTTGTCATGATTAGATTATTGTCTGCACAACATGTGATTTAAAGCTGCCATTTTTGTCTTTCATTCATCAACATTCTGAAAAAGCAATCCAACTAACTTATTTGGCATTTACCCACAGTACTAACAGAGCAATACTGTCAGGAAGTGTGTTTGTCTTCTTTTACAAGCCTTCGGCGAATGGGTCCTAGAGGAAGAAGCAGTAAAGCCCCGGCGGGAAGGCCTCCACGTACGATATCCAATCCTGCCTACACTGATGATGTTTCCTAGTAGTCGCCACAACACCAGAAGCAGGGGTGTAGAATCAGTTGGTCTAGCAGATACCTTTTTGGCAAGTTCATCTCGGCGACCACCAGTACAGCGAGTATCACGCCAAGAGGAAGTTTACATGGAAGACATTCCTCACTTGGAGAACGCAGAAAGAACACCTGAGCCTAATGCATTACTACTAAGGGTCAGTAGTGAAATAGAGGCAAATGCTTACGGCGAGCATGTTGATGGTGAAAGAGTCATTCAGAGAGCCATCGCCGAATCATCAAATGATGTGGGAGCAGCTCAGAACATTAATGCAAGAGGCATAGCAGCAACTAATATCCCAGCCGACGGCGAAACACTCCATGTAGCAGAAGAAGCACCGACAGTAGTTGTTGAACCTATTACGGCAGGGGATATCCCACAGGCTGCCAGTGGAAATGATGCGATGATAGTACCAGGCGCCATTATAACTCGCCCAGTGGTAGTAGCAGATAACACAGGGTCCAAAAATACTACAGAAACTCTGCTGAAACAAATACTTGAGGCTAATAATGAGCAAGCAGATCAAATGCAGAGGCAAATGCAGTTGCAGATAGAAACTGTACTTCAAAGCTATAGAGAATTGATGGCAGAAAGCAGGAAAACGACACAAAACAGGAACCATGCATCCCATTCACATACAACACGCAGATCAGAAAAAAGTGGAACTAGCACAATGGAAGTCTCAGATTCATCGGCGAAATACGATGAGAGGGGTAGAAGGAAGGATGTGTCTAGAAGAGATAGCAAGGAATGCAGTGATTCAAGACGGCGGCATAAGGTAGACAAGGGCATGAAGAGAGAGCTTCGCCGGTTAAAAACCAAATTGGCAGCTTTAAGCGGATCTTCAAAGGAGTCGAAATACAAGGTATCACTTTCAGAAGCGCAGAAAACACCCTTCCATGATTGTATTACATATGGGTATGTGTCCACCAGGTTTTCTATGCCCAAATTCATGTCCACCTTTGATGGAACTGGAGATCCTGCACAACATTCGAGAAGTTACAAGCGAGACTTGGCGGCATGGGTAGGATCAGATCCCATAATGTGTATGGCGTTTCCCGCTACGCTCAAAGATGAAGCCTTAGCTTGGTTTGATTGGTTGGAGGAAGGAAAAATTAAATCTTTTGAGAAATTAGAGAGCAAATTCTTACGCGCATTTATTCAGAACAATAGAAGCCGACCTGGCGTGGAAAGATTATTCAATATCAAGATAAGACCCTCTAAGACCTACAAAAGCTTTATTAAAAGATGTAGAAAGTATAGCAGCGAAGTGGGATCAGCGGTATCAGATAAAGAGAAGATCAGATCATTTATTAGCGCTTTGGAGACATAAGACCCAATGTACCAAAAATTATTCTGGGAGGCGCCAAAGGATATGAAGACTTTGAGGGGCAATGCAGGATGGATGGATAAATTATGAAGAAATCCGAGAAGAAGAGCTTCGCTTAAAGAAAGAAAGAGTGAAGCAAATACATTCGATCAATAATTATTCTCCGGAGGAGCAGGAAAAAAATTAGAAAAGAATGGAAGAAGGCAGAACATCAAAGGTTGGCGCAAATTTCTTCTTCGGCGATGGTGGTACCTGAGGTAGCGAAGCAGCAACAACAAGTTACCGCCGAGCATCATTGGAATTCGCAGAAGCGAGAGAACTATGATGGAAGAGATAGACAAGATGAGGAGGAAACTATGGTCGAGGAGGAAGAGATAATCGGCGAAATGGGAATGGCGATAGAAGATATAATGGGGATAACAGAATTCGGCAGAGGCAACCAACAACATTTCCAAGACGCTACCTTACCCAAGTTACGTGTCTCTTATACTGATGCATTTGGACAAATTGAGAACTCAAACTGCAGAGATGACATTCGCTATCCTTACAATAGAGGAAATCCCAGAGCCCCGCCGACCAACACCAATTCCTTTTGTCAATTCCACCAATTCCACGGCCATACAACTGAGACTGCACCGGCGTACAGCAAGAAGTCCACATATTCATCCGCTTGGGGAAATTTCAGGAATTCCTAGAATTGCCACCGCCGCCTCCTGTCATGGTTCAGCCAATTCAAGCCATCCCAGCTCATACTCCAAATGTGTACGAGGTAAAGGTTGAGCGAGACTTGTTGGAATTGGACTGCTTCTCCATTGTGCATTCAAAGATCACCCGGGATGATTTCCATGATAATGTCTTCCCGAGTGCACAAGCGGGATAGAATGGGAAATGAGATTTGTAGTGTCGCTGCTAAGCAAGAACCTCTGCAAGAATGGATGAAGGCTTGTGTAGGTTTCTCCGCTGATGAGATACCGCCGGAAGGAAGGAATCACAACAACCCTCTAGTCCTCACTATTCAAATGGGAAAATTTAGATTGCCTAAATTGCTTATTGATCCAGGTAGCTATGTGGACATTCTCTTGAAAACTGCTTATGAGGCAATGAGAGCAAAGGATGATGAAATTCCCTCGCCGACCGTATCCTCTTACAACATTTATGGGTTTAATGGCATTGCTTCTAAGCCTAAAGGTGAAATTGAATTTAAGATCATGATCTGTGATGAGTATTTCTTGAATACTACTCTCTGCATTGTGGATGTTGACTCGCCGTATGCTGCAATCCTCGGAAGATCATGGCTTCATAGTCTAAAAGGGGTACCCTCCACTTACCATCAACGTCTAAGATTTCCAACACCTATGGGAGTTGCCGAGTATGTAGGAGATTTGGCAGTAGCGAAAGCTTGCAATTCAGCGGATGTATGAATGCGAGAGAATAGAAAAGCAAAGATTGTAGAGAAAAGGAAGCAAGGCAAGGAAGCTCTTAAGGAGCAAGAGATTCAAAACTTCATCGCCGACCCATCAACATATGTGCATTCAGTAAACTCGGTAGAGGACTCGGCGAAGTCTGAAGGGAAGACCTTATAGCAATCAAAGGAGCCATCGCCGATGGGAGAGCCAGAATTACATTTTGCGGCGGTGGAACCTACTAGAGATATAAATATCGGCGAAGAGGGTGATCCAAAAATGGTAAAAATTGGAACTTTGTTAAATAAAGACGATTCGACGAAGTTGCAGGCATTACTCAAAGAATATGTTGATATCTTCGCTTGGGGCATGAATGAAATGTCAGGCATTGACCCGGCGATAGCATGTCACAAGTTGGACATCGATCCAAAGATCAGGACTTTCAAGCAAAGGATAAGGAAATTGGCTCCAGCCTACAAAGAAGCAGTGGAGGCAGAAATTGACAAGATGAGGGTGTCGGGTATCATAAGGCCAGTACAATATCCTCAATGGATAGCCAATATGGTAGTAGTACCAAAGAAGAACAAGGGAGTGCGGATCTGCATCGATTTCAGCGACCTTAATAGGGCATGTCCAAAGAACAGCTTTCCGCTACCAAGTATTGACCAAACAGTGGATGCTACCTCAGGTCATGAGTTGCTATCATTCATGGATGGTTACTCAGGGTATAACCAAATACCCTTGGCGGAGGAAGATTAGAAGCACGCAGCTTTCATTTCCACCAAAGGATTGTTTTGTTACACCCGAATGCCCTTCGGGTTGAAGAACGTCGGTGCTACTTACCAAGAAATGGCGCAGAAGATGTTCGAAAAGTGATAGAAAAGATAATGGAGGTGTACGTCGACGACATGCTTGTCAAGAGCAAGAAGAAACAAACTCATGTGGAAGACCTCAGAGAAATATTTAATCACATGCGTATTACTAAACTAAAAATCAATCCGGCGAAATGCGTTTTTGGTGTAACCTCGGGAAAATTCTTGGGGTATGTTGTCACTAAGAAAGGTGTAGAAGCTGATCAGGCCAAGATTAAGGCAATTATAGAGATGCCTTCCCCGGTAACAGTAAAGGATGTCATGCGACTCAATGGAACTTTGGCATCGCTTAATAGATTGATCTCCAGATTTTCTGATAAGTGCAAATTGTTCTTCCAGACACTGAAGAAAGGAGAAAAGTTCAACTGGACTGAGGCACATGAAGCTGCCTTTCAGGGTATTAAAAAGTATCTCGCCACTCTTACAGCGATTCAGCCACCCGAGCACGGCGAAGAACTCAGGGTCTATCTCGCCGCAACACCCTTCGCCATTAGCGTTGTGTTTGTAAGAACCAAGGGCGGAGAGACGCCTATCTATTATATTAGCAGAACATTGCAAGGGGCAGAAAAGAATTATACCAAAATCGAACAACTGATCTTGGCGCTGGTATTTGCATCCCAGAGATTACGCCCATACTTTCACTCTCATCCCATTGTTCTTCTAACCAAGACTCCAATAGAATCCATTCTGCACAGCTCTCAAAGAGTAGGGTGAATCGCCAAATGGAATCAGCAAATCGAGCAATTTGGCGTTCAGTATGAAATACGTACATCACAACGGTCCCAAGTCATTGCGGACTTCCTCGCCGACTTCCCAATTGATGAAGAAGAAGAGATAGAAGAAATCCCATTCTCCTTGGATGAGCGAGAAAATGAAATGCCAGATCTATTGAAATGCAGTCCTAACAGCTGGGAAGTTTATGTAGACGGTTCGTCAAATAGAGAAGGAAAAGGAATATGAATTGTCCTAACCTCGCCGAAGGGAGCAAGGATAGTACATTCACTGAGGCTGGAATTCCCGGCGACAAATAATGAGGCAGAATATGAAGCGGTTATTTACGCCATGCGAATACTCATCGAAATGGGCATTAACGATGTTAGGTTAACAAGCGACTCTCAGCTAGTGATTCGACAAATCTCTGGACGATACCAGACAGCAGACCCGTCTCTGCAGAAGTACCTAAAACTTGCTAGGGAGTATGCCCAGAGGATCTCAGGTATCAAGTTTCGCCACATCTGCAGAAAGGATAATAGGCACGCCGATGCTTTGGCCTTCATCTCCTCAATGATGACAAATCCTGATATCCCTTCAATAGCCATTGAAAGAGTGAAGCAATCATCGGTTTAAGAACGAGAACAAAGAGAGGTATTAGCAACAAGCACAGAGGAATCAGCGGAGACAGATTGGAGAACACCGATACGGTATTATTTGGACCGCCTTACGTTGCCAGGAAAACAAATTTTAGCTCATCAAGTCATTAGTAGATCGGCGAACTATGAGCTTCGAGACGGAATTCTATATCGACGTTCATTCTCTGGGCCATTGATGCGTTGTGTATCAAGAGAAGAAGGCAAGAAATTATTAGAAGCAATCCATGAAGGAGATTGTGGGAATCACAGTGGCCAAAGAGCTCTAGCATTAAAAGTAAGAATGCAAGGATACTATTGGCCCTGGATGAATAGGGATGCGAAAGAATATGTTCAGCGATGCAAGCCATGCCAGTTGTATGGAAGAAGAATCAAAGCACCCGCGACATCATTAAATTCAGTGTTGAGTCCATGGCCCTTCGCCAAGTGGGGCATTGACATCATTGGACCATTAACTACAGGCTCAGGGCAATGGAAATACATCATCGTGGCGACAGATTATTTCACCAAGTGGTGTGAAGCCAAAGCTATCAAGAAGAAGATAGGACAGGAAGTATTCACATTTATTTGGGAGAATATATTTTGCATATTTGGTGTACCGGCGGAGATATGTACTGATAATGGAAAGGAACTTGTTGGGGATACATTAGAAAGCTACTCGCTACTTACAACGTCAAGCTGGGAAAATCAACCCCATTATACCCTCAGAGTAATGGGCAAGTGGAAGCCACCAATAAGACTATTGGAATGGGATTGAAGAAAAGGGTGGAGAAGCATAAAAAAGCATGGTGTGAGCATTTACACAATGTTCTTTGGTCTTACAGGACTACGGTCCGAGAAGCAACTGGAGCATATCCTTTCCTACTCTTGGTGCTGAAGCAGTACTCCCATCTGAAGTAATCCTACCAACTACAAAGCATGAGGCATGGGAAAAGAATCTAAATACTGAATTGATTCTGGCCAAGCTGGACGATTTAGAAGAACAACGGTTGATCGCTCTTACGCATATAGAAAATTATCATCGCCGACTATCTATAGAGTACAATAAGCGAGTGATCCCTAGAGAATATCAGCCTGGCGAGTTGGTGCTTCGAGAAATTCCCCCATCTCAGCGAAAGGGATGTAGAAAGTTGGAACCAGTATGGGAAGGTCCTTATATTATCAAAAGACCAGCTGGAAGTGGAGCATATGTGCTGATTGATGAGCACGACGTGGAGCTAGAGCATCCTTGGAACGCCAAGTTCATTAAAAAGTACTATCCGTAGAAGGAACAATGTAAAATCCGAAGTCTTGGGCGGGCATAATACCCAAGAAATCTTATTAGCTTATGTAAAACAACAGCGAATAAGATCCGGGGACGTAGGATTGCTACCATGCGCCGAACCCCGTTAACAAGTCACAATGTCACTTACATTTTTCACTGGGTATTCTAACCACGGTGATGTCTAAAGCCTAAAGGCTTCGCTAAAGTTATAAGAGCAAAATATGCTGAGGCAAAAATGCCCATTATCAGGCTACAAAGCCACCTACTGACGCAAAAATGCCCAATAATTACAAGGCAATAAAAGCCACATAAATATCCTGATCAGGTACTAAGGCCAAGCGCCATCTTTAAAGGCATAATGCCCAAATTAATAAAATTAGCTAGAGCTAAGGCCTCTTGCTCAGAAGACATGAAAGCTTACTTGCTTCATTGAGTGAATAACCTCCTTGTAATGGTAAGACCGACCCAGGATTAGCTGTAAGGCCAATCGTGTTACTTGTTGGTCTGTAAGTGTTTGGCAACTAAGACCCTATACTGTAGCATCACATCGGCGATAGCCGTTGTGCTAATTAGCCTACACAGTAGCATCACCTCTGGCGAAAGCTACAGTGCAATAAGCCTACTGGGCGACCCAAACAACTTATATTAGATCGCCGACGGGCACAAGTAATGGTTACGGCTGGGGTGTTAACCTAGGCTCTGCATGAAATTGTTGGCGGTACAAGCACATGACTTCACTCAATGGCAAGTTAAGTCTTTGAAGACAAACGTGAAATGGACACGCCAAATTAGCAAAGGAAAATCGCACACCGATAACGGATGACGAAAAGCACAAAAACCATATTTTCAGGATAATACTTAAAAGATGGAAATATTGTTCATTACAAAAAAAAAAAAGAGCAAAGGAAAATAGCAGGAATACAAAAAGAGGATGAAAACTACAAAGGTGGCACTTCATTTCCTTTTGCTTCAGCACCTGGGATCTGCAAAGGGACTGGACACCTCAGCACAGGAGTTGAATCATCTTATAAGGATAAAGACAAAACCTGCCCACCACCGCCGATGTTTTTCTCTTCTTCATTTACTGCCCTAATCTCGTCAGGCTTATTTTCTTCTTTGTTCTCCTCTCGATTTTCCTCCCTTTCTTCTTTTTCTCTTTCCTCTTCCCCTTCTTCTTCTTCCTCTCTTTCGTCTTCCTCTATTTCTTCTTCCTCTTCTTCTTCGGCGACTTCTTCTTCCTGCAACTCGCTCTCCTTCTGGGCTTGTTCGGCGAGTTGTTCGGGAGTTGGTCGACGGTACAGGAACCTCTAAGTTATGTTCAGGGCAGAACTTGTAGGCGAAATTTTGAGCACTAATAAAGGTACCACTAATGACATCCTCATCAAGTTGCTTCTCCAAGTCCTGAATATCATCTTTAGCTTCGACGATCTCTATCTGAAGACGGTCACGGACATCCTCGAGCTCTTGAATCTTGCCGGCACAAGATCCATGATCGAGAAGCTGTTTATTCAATTCTTCAAGTTTGCCAGCACATGAGTCATGATCTTTAAGTTTCAAAGACAGTTCCTTCATCTTGTCAGGACAAGATTCATGCTCCTTGAGCTTGTCAGTAAGCTCGATGATCTTTTCTTCACATTCCTTGTAGCCTTGGATGACTTCCTTATGGTTCTCTACCTCCTTTCTCAAGCTTTGAATTTGAGCTGAGGCAAAGAGAGGAGAAACCATTGTCAGAAAAACAAAGGGAGAGAATAAATGTAAAAAAAAACTGTTGTGGGTATACCCTATAAAACTACCTTCCAAGTCGCGGACATAGGTTCGCGTACCCTCTTGAGCATCTCTAAACTGGGCCATATGAAATTCAAAATTTTTATCGGAGCACGGACCTAACATTTGGTTTATTTGACGTTGTTGGGTAGAGCATTGTTTGTATAGATCGATCGCCAAAGATTCATGTCTCGCCGCGGCATCCTTCCAGTGTTGAATTTGGAATTCGGCGGTTTCTTTTTCAGTACTTAAGTGAATGACCCTGGAAGCTAGATCGTCGACCCTAGATTTTTCTTCTCGCCAAAGGGTAGAGGCTCGCATATGTCCAACCTCGGCTTTCTTTTTGGCGGCAATAGCTAATTCTTCTCGGCGAAGTGCATCGTCATGCTGGCTAGTCATCCAGCCTAATTCTGATCGAGTGGCTTGATAAGTATCACAAAGGTTTCGTATAATATCATTGTCTTGATTCAGTTCTTGGCGACACCATTTAAGTTCCTTATGAAAATTGAATAGTTGGGTACATTGCTTAAAGTTGCTTTTACTAAGTCTCTCGATTTCGGATTCAGCTCGCTAAGCCTATCGTCATCAGAGGAATGGCAACCTTGGAAAGCAGGAAATCTAAGGGTTGGCGGAGGAAAAGCTAAATGTTGCTATAATATAACAAAAATAATTTAAAAATAACTTACTTTGTTGGGATGTTATTTTCAGACTTCGTTCCAGGAACATGCCTTTCAGTCTTTCAATTTCTTTTCTCTGAACTGAAGAATCGTGTTTTAACTGGCTGATCTCATTCCCAAGGTTAATAACTTCTCGTCCAAGACCCTCGTTAGCCGAGGCAAGACTCAGGCCATGATGAAAGTTCTGAAATTATAAATTATAAGCATGAGTATGAAATCACAATTAAGATGGTGTAGGGATTAAATGATGCATACCATGTTGAGAAGATTGAAGTGTTCTTGATAGGAGATAACGGGAGCAGCTTTGTGAAAGTCCGGGTGATGAACAAACCCTGGGCGACTGTACTGTGCCAATACTTCAAAATATTCAGGGTCTGGGCAATCATCAGCCACACTAAGCTTGTCAAAGGCTTCGGCGAGCATGTTCGATGCGTCAACCTGCACTTTTCCAGGACCCTTAGAAGGTTGAGGAGTTGAAGGATGCCGAGGCAACCTGTCAAGAACGATTAAGCCGGAAAGATGTGGTTTAAGAGCTGAAATAGGGGGAGTCGAGCGAGTCGAATCTAGTCTTTGATGATCCTGAGAAGTTGGTTTGTTGGTGTCTTGATTACCAGAAATGTCGAGCATATCCATATCCTGGCTGAGATGCTCATTGACAATAGGGTTTCCTCATGGTCTTGATTCATCTCTTGAGTATTGGTCTCAGGGAGCCCCACGGGCATCTCAACCTCAAGGGGCTTGGGCGACCCATCCTTAGCTGATTGATCGACGAGCATATTTGAATCATCTACAGTTCGATCGGCGATCTTCTCAGGTTCTTCTTTACTAGGATTTGTCTCTTTAGTAGACTTAGAAGAAGCATTGGGATCCAGAAGCTTCGCCGAGGCAAGTTGACGAATTCTTTCCTCTCGTTCTGCAACAGTAAGTCTTTTCTTTGGGAGCTGCAAGTCGAGTTTCGCTCGTGTCACTTCAACTCATGCAACAAACAGAGGAAAATATATATATATAAAGACAAGAGAAGATTTTTGTTACCTGAGTCGAGTCATCAGTCGCTCCTCGACTTCTTTTTGTCCCAGAAGTAGAAGTTGGAATTTTGACATAACTCATGTCAGCATTCCTGAGAAATTTGCCATTCTCATCCTTGGCATATTCCTTCTCAGCAGGCCAGACCGCCTTCCAGAAAGTATGGTTGGCAAGATGAGAATGTTGTTCGGGGAAAGCTTCACGAACGATGGTTTTATTCTCGTCTTTCCATCCTAGCAACCACGGTCCTTCGAAGACGCAAGGAAGATTGGAGAAGTCGCCTTCAGTACTATGGCGAATGGTGGGAACATTTTCGGTGCTGGTAAACTCCACATCGGCGAGCAGAAGATCCTGGGTAGGATAATTCTTTTTAGGCGTAAAACGAACAACACAAGGTTCGGCCTTTCTGGTGCAGGGAGCTGCATGATATTGTTCAAGAAACTTCTCCACAGTGAAGTCTGAGGCAGGATAAGCATCAAGCTTAGCGAGCTTAGGATATCAGTTTTACCTTCTCGGCGGTTGCTCCACTATGTCATAACCCAAATAACGTTAGCAGTCAGCTAGAAGGGACTTCTATTGATCGCCCTAAGAAGATCGACGATGAAGGTATTTGTGGGTTGTAAAGAGGAAACTTCAACCCAGCTTTCAGTTGGCCGAAAGCAACCACATCCCAAGTATTATTGGTCTCGGGATGGCGAAGGTTGTTGATAGACATTAGGGTAGTTGGTTTCGGCGTTCCAGGCAAGACGGATATTTTTTGGGTTAGTATAATCAACATTGGCGAAGGAACAGTACCCAGGCCAATATGTCCAGTCAGGTCTCTTTGGATCAGTACCTTTAGATTTGCCAGATTTGCCTTTGGGCTTGAAGGGTTTTGAGGATTGAACAGTGGAAGCCATGAAAATAGCTTGAAGATGGTCGGAATCTGGTCGGAGAAGATGAAGATGAACGGTTAACGAAAAAACTACTCACCGAAAAAAAAAAGAAAATGAGAATGAGTCTAACACAGAAGCGATAGAAAAGAAGCAGCATAAGATAATAGAGAAGATGGGTAAAGATTTGGTAAGGGTTTGAAGAAAATAGAGCAGAAGCGGCAACAGTTGGAGTTTAGGGGTTTTAGAGAGAAAAGGGGTCTGGTTTTTGTAGATGAGGAGAAGGTTTTAAGAAGTTAGGTCTAAAGGAAGGAAGAAACAAAATTTATAGCAAAAAGGAACTGAACAGGCGCTATAGGTCATCCTGTCAAAAGTAGAGTATGCATGGGCGGCACGTGTCAGAGAAGGAGTAAAAACGGTCAGGTATTTTCGACGAGCTGAGTGAGTTTCATCCCCGGCGACTAAAGTTCTAGGAGATGAAAGAGGCAAAATGTAAGGGTAGAAAATACCTTCTCGATATAAAGGCATCCTAGAAGAGATGTTGTACAAGAAGTATACGGCGGAGATGTCCTGGATCAGCGAACAAGGGTCTGGGCGATATATGAATCTGAAGCCAGGTAATACAGCTCGGCGAAGGTATTGAAGAACTAAAGACTACATCGAAAGATAGATTAGCGAAAGAAGACACGTCATCGATTGGTAGTTGAGAAGTAGGTACGCATTTAAGAGGAGTCAGAACGGATACATTGCCAGGTTGACTAGTTGACTCAGTGGAGGATGCGTCATCGGTCTTATCT
>JAJJMA010090658.1:0-11578 GCA_023529015.1 Papaver nudicaule
CGGGAGTCTTATATTTTTCTGCCAGCACTTACAGATCAACAAGTAACGCGTCAGGAGTTATAGCACCAGTTAGCCAGATTTACTGCTATTCAAAGCTATGCATTGAAATCTAAAATGTTCCGCTATGTCCCGGCGTATGATTTTCTTGGCAGATTTGCCTCAGCGTATGGCTATTAAGCCTTGTAAATTTTTCTTTGGCAATTTTGCCTCAGTGTTTGGCTATTGAGCCTTGTAAAATTTTGTTTGGCAAATTTGCCTCAGTGTATGGCTATTGAGCCTTGTAAAATTTTGTTTGGCAATTTTGCCTCAGTGTATGGCTATTGAGCCTTGTAAAATTTTGTTTGGCAATTTTGCCTCAGCGTATGGCTATTGAGCCATGTAGATTCTTCTTGGCGGTTTTGCCTCAGCGTATTTGTCGCCGTATGCGAATAATTAAAATGACACAATAATTTGTTAACGGGGTTCAGCGCATAAAGCAAACCTACGTCCCCGGATCTTATTTGCTGCAAATTACAAAAGCCAATAAGACTTCTTGGGTATTATGCCCGCCCAAGACTTCGGATTTTTACATGTAACCTTATGGATACAATCTCTTGATAAACTTGGCATTCCATGGATGCTCAAGTTCTTTTCCATGTTCATCAACTAACACATAAGCTCCACTACCCGCTACACGCTTGATGACATAAGGGCCTTCCCAAGTAGGTTCCAGCTTCTTACATCCTTTCTTCTTCTGATACGGCGATACCTCTCTTAACACAAGGTCGCCAGGCTGATAGTTTCTTGGCATTACACGCTTATTATACTCCCTGGCTAGGCGGCGATGGTAATTTTCCATATGAGTCAGAGCAATGAGCCGCTGTTCTTCCAAGTCGTCTAGTTTTGCCAAGATTAAGTCTGTATTGAGATTCTTCTCCCAAGCTTCGTGTTTTGTCGTTGGCAATATGACTTCTGATGGAAGTACCGCTTCTGCACCAAATGTGAGTAAAAAGGGAGATGCTCCAGTCGCCTCTCGAATTGTAGTTCTGTAAGACCATAAGACGTTATGAAGATGCTCACACCATGCCTTCTTGTGCCCCTCAACTCTCTTTTTTAACCCCATTCCTATTGTTTTATTGGTGGCCTCCGCCTGCCCATTGCTTTGAGGATAGATAGGAGTGGATTTTCCCAGTTTAACGCCGTATGTAGCCAGCAGGTTTTCAATGTTTTCGCCTACCAATTCCTTCCCATTGTCAGTGCAGATTTCCGCCGGGACACCAAAACGACAGAATATATTCTCCCATATGAATGTAAATACTTCTTTTCCTGTTCTTTGTCTAAGTGCCTTAGCTTCACACCATTTGGTAAAATAATCTGTTGCCACGATGATATATTTTCGCTGTCCCGACCCTGGTGTTAGCGGTCCAATGATGTCAATCCCCCATTTTGCAAAGGGCCAAGGGCTTAATACTGAATTTAGCGAGACTGCCGGTGCTTTTATTTTTATTTGCATACATCTGACAATTCCTACACCGCTTAGCATATTCAGCAGAATCACCATTCATCCAAGGCCAGTAATACCCTTGCATCTTCACTTTTAGAGCCAGCTCTCTCTGTCCGCTGTGATTTTCGCAGTCTCCTTCATGAATTTCTTTCAACAGCTTCTTTCCTTCATCTCTTGATACGCATCGTAATAGTGGCCCAGCAAATGATCTTTTGTATAGGACGCCGTCTCTTAACTCATAATTTCTTGACCTGCTGATGACTTTATGCGCTAACAGTTTGTTTCCAGGAGTGGTGAGATGCTCCAAGTAATATATGATAGGAACTCTCCAGTCTGTTTCCGCTGATTCTTCAATGTCTACCGCCAGAACTTCCTGTTGCCTTCTTCCTTCTATTGATGACATCTTTAATCTTTCAATTGCTATTGCCGGTATTTCTGGATCCGCCATCATAGAGGAGATAAATGACAGCGCATCAGCATGTCTGTTGTCATTTCTACATATGTGTCTAAATTCGATGCCGGTAATCTTGTTAGCGTATTCTCTTGCCAATTGTAAATATTGCTTTAGTGAGCTATCATGTGCTTCATATCTGCCTAAGATCTGTCGAATGACCAGCTGGGAATCACTAGTTAAACGGATGTTGCTGATGTCCATCTCGATTATGAGTCTCATAGCGTGTATTACCGCTTCGTATTCTGCTTCATTGTTTGTAGCTGGGAACTCTAATCTGAATGAGTGGACTATCCTTGAACCTTTTGGTGAGATAAAGACTATGCCAATTCCTTTGCCCTCTTTATTAGCTGAGCCATCAACGTATACTTCCCACTGATTTGGATCTCTTTTCAGCAAGTCTGGGACTCCTTCATCTGGATCTTCCTTCTCCATGAATGGGATGTCGTCAGTTTCTTCTTCTTCTTCTTTTATTGGAAAGTCTGCCAAAAAGTCAGCGATAACTTGTGACCTTTGAGCTGTCCTTATTTCGTATTTGACGCCGTACTGATCTATCTGAGCATTCCATTTTGCAATACGCCCTGCCCTTTGAGAACTATGAAGAATGGTTTCAATGGGAGTTTTGGTGAGTACCGTTATGGGATGAGCATGAAAATATGGACGAAGTCTGCTAGTGGCGAAAACCAGAGCTAGTATTAATTGCTCTATCTTAATATAATTTTTCTCAGCGGGTTGTAGAGTTCGACTAATATAGTAGATTGGTGTCTCTCCTCCTTTTGTCCGTACTAACACTGCACTAACCGCTGATGATGTGGCCGCCAAGTAGACCCTCAATTCTTCTCCATGTTCCGGCGGCTGAATAGCTGGCAAGGTGGCCAGGTACTTCTTTATTCCCTGAAAGGCATCCTCATGATCTTTTGTCCAATTGAACTTCTCTCCTTTCTTCAGCATTTGGAAAAATAATTTGCACTTGTCAGAGAATCGAGATATAAATCTGTTAAGAGACGCCAATATGCCGTTTAAGCGCATAACATCTTTCAGGGTTACCGGCGAGGGCATTTCCAAAATGGCTTTGACTTTGGCTTGGTCTGCCTCTACTCCCTTTTTTGTGACAACATAACCCAAAAACTTTCCAGAGGTGACGCCGAATACGCACTTTGCTGGGTTGATCTTCAACTTGGTTATTCTCATGTGATCAAAGATTTCTTTCAAATCTTGTACGTGATCCTTCTTTTTCTTTCTCTTGACCAACATATCATCAACGTATACCTCCATAGTTTTACCTATCCATTTCTCAAACATATCCTGAGCCATTTTTGATATGTAGCGCCAGCATTCTTGAGACCAAATGGCATTCTTGTGTAACAAAATAACCCTTTAGTAGAGAAAAAAGTTGTGTGTCGCTGATCTTCTTCAGCCAGCGGTATCTGGTTATATCCAGAATAGCCGTCCATAAAAGATAGTAATTCATGCCCAGAAGTTGCATCGACAGTCTGATCTATGCTTGGTAAAGGAAAGCTATTCTTGGGACACGCCCTATTCAAGTCGCTGAAGTCGATGCAAATTCTTACCCCTTTATTCTTCTTAGGAACCACCACCATATTAGCTATCCACTCCGGATATTGAACTGGTCTTATGATTCCTGACGCCCTCATCTTGTCAATCTCTGCTTCCACCGCCTCCTTGTACGCTGGTGCCAACTTCCTTGGACGCTGTTTGAATGGTCTGATCCTTGGATCTATATCCAACTTATGGCATGCAGTTTCTGGATCAATACCAGGCATCTCATTCATGCCCCAAGCAAAAACATCCACATATTCTTTTAATAAAGCTTCTAGCTGTCGAGATTCTTCTTCATTCAATAAGGTACCAATTTTTACTATCTTAGGAGCATCTTCTTCACCTATGTTGATCTCCATTGTAGGTTCTACCGCTGTGAAATGCAAATCTGGCTCACCCATAGGCAAAGGTTCCTTTAATTGCTATAAAGGTGCCGCTGAAGGACTTGCCGTTGAGTCGCCCTCCTTCACAGAAAGAATGTATTTGTTGGGATCAGCGACTAGTGCGGTTATTTCTTTAGTCTTGGTTGCTTCTTTGGTCTGCTTCTTTTTCTCATGTATCCTGGCCTTTCGAGTTTCACGCATCTTGACGTCTACTTCATTGCATGCCTTTGTTGTAGATGAATCGCCAATGTACTCAGCTACCCCTTCTGGAGTTGGAAATCGCAACCGCTGATGATAGGTCGAAGGTACTCCCTTGATGCTGTGTAACCATGGTCTGCCAAGGATTGCTGCATACGGCGAATCTACCTCCACAACACAGAAAGTAGTATCCATGATCAAGGTCTTGCATGTAACCACCTTTATCTTCACCTCTCCTTTAGGCTTGGACGCTATCCCATTAAATCCATAGATGCTGTATGAAGAAGGAACTAATGACTCTACCGGTTCTTCTTTAGAATCCATGGCCTGGTATGCTGAGTTGAAGAGAATATCAACAGAACTTCCTGGATCTACCAGCACCCTTGGAACCTTGAATTTTCCTATTTGGATGGTAAGGACCAATGGATTCAAATGATTTCTTGCCTCAGGTGATAGTTCTACCGCCGAAAAACTGGCTGGCTTTTTCATCCATTCTAATAGTGGGCTGTTCTTGACGGCGACACTGAAAATCTCTTTGCCATTGCTATCCCTCTTGTGAATTCTTGACATTACATTATTATGAAATTCATCTCTACTGATTGTTGAATGCACAATAGAGAAACAATTCAATTCTTTCAGATCACGCTGAACTTCAACTTCAAAAACTTCAGGCTTTGGCTGTACAACCTGGATTGGCTGAACCTCCAATGGTGGCGCTGGAGGTAACTCTAAGAAATCTTGGAATCTTCCCATACGGATGAATCTATGCACTTCTCTTTGAACTCCTGTGCAGTTTTCAGTTGTGTGGCCATGAAATTGATGGTATTGGCAGTATTGGCTGGTGTTGGAAATAGGATTCATGGGATTTCCTCTATTAAAAGGATAACGGATTTCATTCCTTGATGCTGAACTCTTTATCTGTCCCCATGCATCAGTATATGTGACACGTAGTTTTGGTAGTGTGGCGTCTTGGAAATCTGGGTATCCTGGCTTTCTGTCGCCGAATCTTCGATTGTCATTGTTGAATCTTCTATCACCATTACCTTGTCGCCGGTTGTCATATCCTCCTCTGTTGTCGCCGTAATTCCTTCTATCGTTGTTGGCGTATCTACCTCTATTATCATATCCTCCCCTGTTGTCTTGATCATCTCTTCCTGCATAAGTATCTCTCTTTCCTTGATTCCACTGTTGAGCCATTCTGTTGATACTGCTGTCGTTCTTGTGGCTGTTGATGTGGGACGACTGCCGCTGAGGGTGTTGCTGCTGTTGCTTCCAATTTTTTGTGTTCCTTTATAATCCATTCTTTTCTTGCTTCTCTAGTTCTTCTGGCGACAACTTGTTGATAGAATGAGCATGTTTTGCCCTTTCCTTCTTCTGGCGCTCTTCTTCTTCTTGCATTTCTTCATATATCAACCATTCATTTTGTCTAGCTCTCAATTCTCCTATATCTGCTACTGGAGTCCAATATAAAGATTGGAACATCTTATCCGTTGTTTCCATCGAGCTAATAAATGCTCGCATCTTTTCTTTGTCAGATACCGCCGATCCCACTTCACTACAAAGTTTCCTCCATCTCATAATATAACTTCTACACGTTTCCATAGGTCTTTTCTTATTGTTAAACAACTTTTCTGCCCCAGGGCGCACTCTCTTGTTTTGAATATAGTTTGCAATGAATTTCTCTTCCAACTGTGTATATTTCGCAATTGACTTCTCTCTCAGACTGCCAAACCAAGCCAAGGCTTCATCCTTGAGAGCAGCGGCAAACGACATGCACATTATTGGATCTGAACCGGTCCATGCAGTTGAATCTCTCCTGTAGCTTTGTAAGTGTAATGTTGGATCTCCTGTATCGTCAAAGATTGATGTAAAAGTTGGCATACTAAACTTCCTGGACACATGTCCATACGTAATTTCATCCACAAATGGTGTCTTTTTTGCCTCTAAGATTGCCTTCTTTAATTTATCGTCTTTTGGCTGACCTGTGACTTCTTCTATCTTCTTCTCCATACGGCGTAACCTCTTTGCAACATATTCTTGATAATCATCCAATTTATCCGAGTCGGCGTAACTTTCCTCGCCATGATTAGATTTCCCGGTCTTCTTACTTCCTTCTTCTTTTTTCACTGTGGATGCCGCCATTTCTGGTCTTGTAGATCTGCTCTTTTGAGCTTTGTGCACTGTATGAGTTGAGCGACTTTTGCTACGACTTTCCATTAACTGCTTATGTTGCTGTGCCAATTGTAAGTTGCTCTGAAGGATAATGTCCATCTGTCTTTGCATCTGCAACTGCATCTGAGCTTGATTTATGGTGCTTTGTTCAAAGAACTTTTTTAGCAATTCTTCGGTAGCACTGGTGGATCCTGCTTTTCCTTTTGACACTGTTATTGGCGCCGTTCTTGATGTTCCAACAGCTGCTACCATTCTACTGCTACCTCCTACCTCTTTTGAAGTGTTACCAGCTTCTCTCGAGGGTAACCCATTAGTGTTGAGATTGCCACCTACTACCCTTGATAATCCTTCAACTGCATGAGACGTCTCGCCGGGAATCGCTGTTTCTTTGATGGTGCCGTCATCCACTGCTTTTCCTTTACTTTGCGCTGGAACTTCTTCTTCCTCATCCTCTTCTGGTATCCCATCCAAGTGTGTTATGTCTTGTATTATAACAGTATCCATAGCCGCTGTCTGCTGTTGAGGTACTGCTGTCTGCATAGTTGATGTTTGCTGCTGTTCTGGTGTCGGCGTTATTGGCTATTGTTGCTGAATCGCCGGTTGTGGCGTTGTTGGCTGTTGTTGCTGAATCACTGGCTGTGGCATTGTTGGCTGTTGACTTGTATTGCCGTTCAAGAAAAAATCATGTGCAAAACCTAGCGGTGGTACCGCTGAACTTCTCAAGTTATGTCGATTAGGAAGGGGTACAGACTGAGCGGGTATGGAAAATTTTGGAGCTTTACTTGTTGACGCCGTACTTCCTTTCCGTTTAGTCGCCATTTGGTATCCTGTGTAGAAAACAACAAAAGCACTTCCTGACAGTATTAAGCTAGCTTGACTGTTAGCAAATGCCAAATTCGTTAGTGGAGGTGGTTGAGCAGTTTCTGATAAAGTAGGAAACAAACAAAATAGCTCAGAACTACAGCAGCGACATTTGAGTATGACCTAATCTTGTCGGCAGTTGAAAGAAAAACCCTAAATTCGAAAACTCATGGAAATCCTAAAAACACCAAAGTTTGATAACCATATTCATATCAAAGATCAAAATCTGTACGGCGTTGAAATTTTGCTAGTGACTTTTCAAAAATCACACCATGACATGTAAAAGAAGAGACATCTGCCAAGAATCATGTTCAACATGGTAATCTATCATCATCCTATACCCCTAATGACGTATATGGACTTATCAAACAAGCAAGAATTTTATAACATCTAAACAGGAAACCCTTATTACATGTTCAAGCATAACAGAGAAAGAAAAAGATTGAAATTCCATCTTTTGAACCAACACCTTTAAGTTAAGAAGAAGAAATCTGTTATGCCTCTATAAATGAGAAGAACCACCTTTGAACACAACTATGAACACACTAATGACGCCCAACACGCCTTAACAGAAGGTTTTTCCATGGTTTTGTAAAGATTAACAGCAGCAATACTTTCACAGACTTCTATAAAAGGAAGATTTTAATAAGCTTACAAGCATATTTATGGTTAAAAAACCACCAGCAGCATATGTGCTGTTAAGACACCACTGATCATGTTAAAAACATTCAATATTTCCTAACACAGGAGCCTTTTAAGGTTCAGCCTCCTTAAACAACAATAAACATACTTATGACTTCCATAAATGGAAAGTTTGAGCAACTATCAAACACAGCAGCATAACCAATACTTAAAAATCTCATTACCACACAAAATAACTTAAGTTCCATGAAAACAAGAAGAAATTTTTTGAAAAACACAGGTTCAGACCTCTTCTAGCGCCAAAATGTAGTTGGTGAAATCCCCATAGTAGAGATTTTACCAATACACCCCTATTATAAGTTCATAAACACAACATAACAAGCATACTTAGAGTAAAACATCACAAACATATATGCAAGCAACATAACATAAGCATGGAATATAACGACTCATATAGAATATAAGAACAACATTTAGGATGGTAAATCATCACACTCATGGATATATTATTATTAAAACTTCCTTGCATCTCACCTTGCAAAGGACTTTCTCTCTACAGTAGATTCAAGATCTCACCACGAGTTTGAGCTAAGGAGAAGAAGAGATTCTTCTCAATACATCAAACCTTAGCAATCACTTTTCCAACCCCTCTCTCAGTAGGCGTACTCAGCCTTATATAGGCGCTTATAAATAATGGAGTACAGCTAATACATACAAATCATTCTGACATTATTTGTCTTCTTTCTCACCGCCTTACCGCCGTGCTTCATTTGCGTTCTCGGCGCCTTCGTTCCTCTCTTCAGCGTCCTTCCTCTACATTAGATAAGATCAATGACTCGGAACCCACTGAGTCAACAGGTCAACTCTGACAATTCGACCGTTCTGCTCAACCTTAAATGCTCAACCAACTTATTCAGCTTTTGTCGGAGTCATACCGCTGATACTATCTTGATGTATACCGCTGTATCCAAACATTTCTCAACGTCCCTTCCTTTGTAGGAGAATCCGCCGACTGATACCGCTGTCACCACACTTCACTTCTTATGGATGCCCTCCTTAATACCAATCTTCTCTTAAGTACCTTAAATTGGCCTAAGGCATTTTCTACACCTACATTTTGCCTCTTTCATTTTTAGAGACTTTAGTCGCTGAAGATGAAATTCTCAAACCGCTGAAAATGCCAGCACATTTCTTCTGACAGTACTTTTTCCGCGTACAGCGGCATGCCGCAAATGTCGGAGCTGCTTTATGACCTGCAACCGGCTCAACCCGTCGAGATTCCCTTTCCTATAAATACCCTGGTTCTCATCACTTATCCTATCTTCCTTTTTAGTTTTTCTTTTCTTTTTCTCTGCTCTTAAACCCTAACCGCCGCTGCTCCGTCGCTGCTTCGCCTGAAACCACCATTTTCCGCCCCTTTTCGACTTCCTATTGATGTAGAACCCCTATTAGGTTACTGCTCTATAACGCCTTCCATCCAGATTCACTTTTTATCTACTTTTTTCTTACTCCGGTGACTTTTCATCTCTGCAACTTCCGTTTTCCGATCTATCTTCATCTTCTCCGGCTATCTAATGACTTCAACTGATTCTTTCTTTCTTCTTCTCAGCAGCAAGGGTCTAATCATGAGGACGCTGACTCCTCTTCTAGTTCTCAGAACCAAGATCCTGAGGACGAAGAATCTTCAGATTTCAGCGCTAAACCATCTTGGGGTGATGACTGGGAAGGATATTGCACTCCCCATCATGCCATTATTCCATCTCTTAAGATTTCTCCTCTAGGCGGCGTCACTATGTGTTCTGATCCATTACTCCTGAAGCATATCCGCCAGGAAGGCCAAGATGAGAATCACTTAGTCATATCTATGGGACAGATCAGAGCTGGGTACCAGTTTCCTCTTTATGATCCTACCAATCCTCTTCTTCTTCAGTTGCTGATGCATATAAACAAGCATCCCGCCCAACTTTCTGGTAATTCCATTCGTATATTGTATGAATGGGTTGCCCATAGTAAAGGCCACACCCTTTATCCTAAATTCACCAGGGATCCTGCCCTTGTCGACAAAGAACTATACACCGTTGAGAATTTCCTAGTTCAATATCAAGTGAAGCCCAGCCTCAGAGCCGGCGAACCATGGTTATACCGTCTTGAATCAAGAAGAGGTTTCAATAACAACAAGAAATTTCTAAGAGATGTTGACAAGGAAACCTCTACTACTGGAAAACCCTCTGTCCGCCATAAAACTGAAAATCATTGGGGTGATATTCCTTGCCAAGTTAAAGGTCCTTGGCTCAAAGGTTTTAAAGATGAGAACAAGACTATTCCTCGTGAAGAATTTCTCCCTGAGCATTCTGACCTAGCCAAACATGACTTTTGGTATGTTCGCTGGGATGAAGAAAACCAGTATCTCAAGAAGAATGGCGAATTCGTTGTCACTGATAAAGGACATTGGTCTAAAAAGCCTGAGTTTTGCAAGCAACCTAAAAAAGTGCAAGGTACAAAGAGAAAAGGAAAAGAGGGAGGCGCTGTTCAGGTAACAAACATCCTATTACTGCCTTTGAAATATATGTATATATTTGCCTCTGTTTGTTAGCTTAACAGTTGACGATGATTTTCCTTTTCACAGCCGGCTTCAAAGAAATCCAAGCCAGAGAAGCCCCTCAGCGCAATAGATCGTGTTAAAGCCACCCTTGGCGCACTCCCTGGTATGCCCACTGCTGGATCCAAGAAAGATGACAACTCCAAGTCTACTTCTGCTGCTAAGAAAGATAACGGCTCTTCCCAAAAAAAGAACAGCGGATCTTCTAAAAAGAAGGATGGTGAATTTTCCAAGAACAATGAGAAGCCGCCAAAAACCAAAAAGTCGACAGCTTCCAAGAAGAATAACCAATGCAGCAATCAAAATGTCACCGACAACCTTATCACTACAGATCAGTCTATGGAGTTTGTTGATCAGCCTCGTGTTGACAAGGTGCAAGAAGACATCCCCATAACTCCACTAGCTACTACTTCAGATGTTGGCACCACAGAACAAGGTACCGCTGAAACTGATGTAGGTACTGCCGGCGACCATACTGTTGAAACACAAACTCCTGTCCAGTCAAATACCCTGGCTGAACCAGTCTTTGCCTCAGCTGTTGATAATGCTGTCTCAGTTCTTTGTCACCTTCTTTCTCTGAACACTCTACCTTGCACTTCTGCTGGCAATAGTTCCACAGAGATTCAATTACCGCCCAACAAGTTAGTGGATTCCTTTGCTAAATTGTTTTCTCAAGATGAAAGTGGTTCTAATACTTTTTATCTAGAATCAATGAGCAAACTAAGTGAGCCTGGGTTAGCGCTGAAACCCGCCGAACTTACTACCGCCATCTCTCATCTTACTCCTTATGAACAATTCTGCAGCGCCGTCATGGTATATATTATTGCCTCAGCTTAATCCTTAAACCTTTATTCTAGATTTCACTTCTGACTATACTGATCTCCTTTATTCTGCAGGATTTCCAGCGCAATCTTGGTGGTATCACGCTGAATGCTCAGTTAAGGCAAGAACTTGACAACCTTCGTCAAGCAAAGGCCACAGTGGATCAAGCAAATGTTTCCTTGGAACACCGGCTAGATGTAGAAAAGAAAGAGTGTAACCGTATGCGCATCAATTTACAATCTAGAGAAAAAGAAGCACGAGGAACTCCAAGGTTAGTAATTGTTTCCAATCTTTCATACAATAGTTTTTCATTCTGCCGTCCTTTTACCCAACGTCTAGTCCCTTTCCCTTATAAGGTCGCCGACAACATCCTGATAGCCGATTAAAGCGGGCCGAAATTGAGATTG
>JAJJMA010090669.1:0-14839 GCA_023529015.1 Papaver nudicaule
TTTTGATGTCGAGGATTGGTCGTCCTTAATCATGATTATTTGCAGCCTCTGCTTGGCGGCCTGAGCCACCAACAATAGGAAGAAAAAAAAAATACCGCGCAACTTGCTTGTTTTAAGTTTTTGTTCTCAAAGCACACTATTGTACTGTTATCTTATATGTTGGTCTTATTTTCCCCTTATTGTTTTCTTGATTTTTCAATTTTTGCAATATTGAATTTGCTTAATGTGGGTGAATGGTACTTGACTTTGATCCCAATAAAAAAAAAAAGTTTAACTAGAAAAATCACGTAGAGTTAGCCAATCCAACGGTGGTGGTGGCCAGTGAAGTTTTCTAAGTGTAGGATAAAAATTGTATTATCATCAAAAACCACCACCACCGTTGAATTTACCCATCCAATGGTAAAGGAGCTGCTACGTCAAAAATGATGTAGCGCTGCGACATCAAAATTGCTTCCAGCAATGCTTGCTTTGGATATTAGTTCACACAATTCTCTACCTCTTATGTTTGCGATTTTGTTATTTTCTTACCAATTCTCTAATAATTGTGTAAGATGATCCAGAAGTATGTTCACTTCAAGATATGAATGGTGGTAGTGTTGGTGATGATGTAGTTTTGAAGTGTTCGCAAACTTTCCATGAGAAGTGTATGTTGGAATGGTATAAGAAAATAACTTATCCATTTCACGTCATTGAATTGTAAAGAATTGTGTGAATTGTGTAAAGACTTTTGATCATCTTACACAATTATCTTTTTCATATGACTTTCTATGTCTTTAAGTTTTAAAACTTCTTTATTAACAGCCTCGTCTAGTCCCTGCACCCAAGCGTTTGCAATCCCTCCATAGCTGTCATAAATTAGCTCTAATTAAGATTAACACTTGCAATTCCGCGGTGACGGATCTATGTGTTGGCACGCCCAGACATGTGCCTCTATAAAATTTCTCCAAAATATCTTTAACTACCTTTATTTAATAGAAACGTTCCTTAAGAAAGATATTCATTTGTTATTTTAATAAATTTACTTAAATTTTCTTGTCATTTAAAACTTCAAACTAAGTTTTTCTCTATCTAATGTAGGTAAAAAACTAGAGTAATTAAAGCGTATACCTTGAACTAAGAGTTTCTTTTTGCTACAAATTATGTAAGAACTATGACTTTTTTAGGTTTTTAAGCATAGGCACTTCAATGACTAGCCATCACCATAAATACCAATGCACTACCAAGTAGCCGCTATAACAAAAGGTTAACATAACTACGCAGTTTAGGTATACAATAAAAATCATCGTGTTCTTTCCTTTTGAAATTAAAATTCATAAGAAAAGTTTGAATATGCATGCGAACATATGACCTTGACATCATTAAAGTTCATATATAGTTAAAGTTTTACTGGTAAATTTAAAACATGTTTTACCAGGTTCAATACTAGTGTATGCGAACATATGACCTTGACTAGTAAATTTAAATAGTTTTCCTTTACCTCAAGTGAAAAATTTGCCCATCTTTTCTTTCTTTTCTCAGGATAGATAGCTCGCACGATAATCCATCTTCATTGTTTAATAATTCAAACCAAGGAATTAAGGTTACTTCTTTGTCTTCTTCGAATCTTCTTTCAATTTCTATGATTGATCTTCTTTATCAAGTATTGTTAATGATTCCGTTGTTGTTTTGGTCTAATCCTAGTTTGTTTAGAATAAAATCAATATGACCCTTTAATGTATAATGAGAGATGTTAATTAAGAACTCTTGTTGATTATAACATCGTCAAGAGTGCTGGTGCTTTTGTTGGTCCTCTAGTATATATCAACGAAACTGTTGTGCTGCTTGAAAGTTTCTTTCTCGTTTTTGAAAGTTTAAAACTATGTTATGCTTGTTACATCATTAACTCTTGTTACTACTAAAATGAATTTGTGAACTTGAAATATACTCCCTCCGTCCCAAAAAAATAGGCCAGTTTGACTTTTTCCTATTTTTTTCCAAAGTTTTGGGAACTTAATTTAACTAAAAATATTTGACTTGAACTAATTTTTTTTTCATGATTGGTTTATAGTTGACATGTATCATGGGTTAGCAAAAAAAAACTTAGTTTAAATCAAATATTTTTAGTTCAATTAAGTTCCGAAAACTTTGGAAAAAAATAGGAAAAAGTCAAACTGGCCTATTTTTTTGGGACGGAGGGAGTATATATTAATAATCCTTTAACTATTCTTGTTTGGACATACTAACACCAGTAGTGAGGAATTCACCATTGAAGATTCTATACTTTTCACTCTAGACTTTCTCAATAACATAAAGGACCATAAGAAGCTCAAACAAAAACATGATATGGGTGTTGATTTAAGCGCCAGTTATATGTTTGTCTCATATGACACCTCGGAGGAGGTAAATTTTTACTCGACAATTTATGTTTATGTAACTTCATAAGTAAACGACTAATGCTTATTTTTTAACTCTAGACAAACGAACGGGTTGCGAGGGTATTTATGGTCGAAAAAGTGAAGGCGTTGGAGATGTAAAGAGGAAGTTACGGGTGTGATGGAGCATGCTTAGCATTTGCTAAAAGTTTCTTGATAAGCACTGGACATTGATCTAGAAGTTGCTGATATGATCCCAATAGTAAAAGAAGGTATGAAAGCAGCTTTTATTGGCCAATTAAGTGGCAGAAAAGTTCTGAGTGAGTATGATCATATATGTGATTTTTTATGTTTATTTTGATTAGGATCATATAGTGCTTAACTGTCGTTTTATTCATTACAGCTGTTGTATTAAATGCAGACAAAACCCACTACGTTGTATACGATGAATGGCTGACTGTGGTAAGCTTGAAGTTTCTTACCATTAAAAGAGTATCATTAGTCCCTGATTTAGTACTATTACCATTATTAGCAAGGTTTATCTTGCTTGGATAATTGATTTTTCTTTGGTAAATGTAGCTTTATTATGTTGATACAATTTGATTGGTTGTTTCATTTTTATATCCTTTATATTGTGTATATTAGATTTTTGTGTTATTCATTTTCTTTTCTTGGGTTCATCGGAAGAGGCCTGCTGGAGACAATAAGGAAAACATTCAAAGAGACCATTGAGACCAGTTTTTAGCTTATTTGCTTATGATGAAGAGACAAATAATGAATTGTAAGGTTTTTTTTTTTTTTTGTTAAGTCCAATCAAACACAATGAGAACCAGAAGGTTACATTTTCATTTACTTCTGATAATGAATTGTAAGGGTCTTTATATATGTATATATGTTTACGAGGTTCTGTGACTGAATCATGTCCAAGAAATATTCAGTTAATCGGGCATGTTCTTTTTTCTTGTTTCAGAAAAATGGAAGCTATACATATATCTGTAAAATAAGGCGATATATATATAATCTGGTGAACCTCATACATAGTGGCGTTTATGTGGATCTTCAAGATAAATTGCTAGTGAATTCAATATATTACTTATGTACCAAAAATTGTATGCGGATTGAATCTCAATATTATGTTTGTATTTGCTAAGCTTCTGCTAATCAGAAATTTTAAAACTGGAACAACCGCAGATTTCAAAGGACACTCTCCATTGCATTCGGCGGCAGACAAAAGCCATTTTGAGATAGTAAATCTGCTTCTTAGGACAAAACTGATGTCAATATTCGGGTAACATGCCATAAGAAACATTTTCTCATGTTTCTTGCATATTTACTATAATATCGTGATCCATATTGCAAGATGATTTCACATTCGATGATGGTTGTTAAACTTGATTGAGCTCTTCATCATTGTTTATCTCGGGATTATTTCGGCCGAACTCCTTTGCATTATGCGGCCGTGTTTAAGGCCATTGCAAAAAAACTTGTAATGTGAAATGCTGATATCTAGGAATAACTCATCACAACTGAAAGTGAATTAGACTAAGATAAGTTGTGATGAGTTGTTCCTGGAAACAGATGAAGTCATCTATTTATAGTATCTTAGTCTATTGACATGAAAGACGATGCTCGCAAATTTGCATATCAATCTGTTCTTGGCTGCATTCTAAGATGAAACCAGTTTCCATCTTCTTTTCTTTCGAGGAAGAATCCAACAAATCTAGATATATCATAGAGCTTAGTGTTACACCGCCATACACATACAAAAATATAGTGGGCTTGATATCTGTTAAAGCCATTT
Organism: Papaver nudicaule; assembly: GCA_023529015.1. NCBI lineage: Eukaryota > Viridiplantae > Streptophyta > Magnoliopsida > Ranunculales > Papaveraceae > Papaver > Papaver nudicaule. Next base: position 4,153 of record JAJJMA010090669.1, read on the forward strand.
TATATATACTTCAATAAATGCTCCAGAATCATCTTACTGAAATCTTTTACTTCCTCTGCATCAATTTTAGGTAACAATAAGAATGTGATGGAATTTCAATAATCATTGTCTGAAGAACTGCGCATTCTGCAAAAATAGTCGAACCAAATCCAATTCCATCAGCTTCCCTCCATTAAAAAAATTTGATTGCTTTTCATTTTTACATTAAGAAATATGTCGGCTAAGTACATATTTTGTAATGTAACTATAAATTTTGGTATTATTCAAGGATCCTGTTAGAGATTCAAGTAATAAGAGTTGAGAGATTCTTTAGAAAAAAATGTTAGTTGGAAATCCGATTGTATTGTTCAGGGATCTCATTAGAGATTTAAGTAATAAGAGTCATCTTGTAGAGCTCATTAGAAATTTAAGTAACGCGAGTTATTTTGTGTACATAGTTGTATTCTTATGATTCTCTTTTGTTAGATACTCTTTTGTATTTTGGGTGTAGGTAGCTGCAAGTGATTTTTTTTTTTTTTTTGCATTTTGTAGATGACGTGGTGGGAGGACCATGATCGTGTTGATTTCTCACCGTGGGAGTTTAAGAAAGAATTCAGGTTGAATCGTTCAACATTGGATTTCATATGTATTAAATTGATTGAACGTTCAACACCCTACAACAATGCTAATGATTTCCGCGGTGATGGATCTACGTGTTGGCACGCCCAGACATGTGCCTCTATAAAATTTTGTCAAAATACCTTTATTTAACAGAAACGTTCCTTAAAAAAGAAATTTATTTGTTAGTTTAATAAATTTACTTTAACTCTTTTGCCATTTAAAACTTCAAACTAAGTTTTTCTCTATCTAATATAAGTAACAAACTAGAGTAGTTGAAGCGTATAAGATTTCTTTTTGCTACAAAATATGTAAGAACTAAGACTGTTTATATATAGATTAGGTTTCCAAGCATAGGCATTCCAGTAAATATCCATCACCATAGATACCAATGCACTACCAAGTGGCCGCTATAACAAAAGGTTAACACAACTACACATTTTATATATTCAATAAAAAACATTGTGTTCTTTCTTTTTGAATTAAAATTTATAAGAAAGAATTTGAATATGTATACGAACGTATGACCTTGACATCATTAAAGTTAAATATAGTTAAAGTTTTATTGGTAAATTTAAAACATGTTTTACCAGGTTCAATACTAATGTATGCGAATATATGACCTTGACTAGTAAATTTAAATAGCCGTCCTTTACCTCTTGAAAAATTTGCCAATCTTCATTTTGTATTTTTTCCTCTCGGGATAGATAGCTGTCATACGTAGTCGAATGCAAGATGAGTGGATGAATGATAATTTCCTTTGTTATCTTGAAATCAAGGACATCATGCTATTTATAATGAGGCAGTTCGAAAGTAAGAAAACTCGTCGTGGAAAATTATAAAATTTATTAATTCAATAAAGAGATTACTGAACAAATAATTTTATGAAAGAAGGTTGCAAGATGTCGAAAAAAAAATAAAGAGATTACTGAACAAATGATTTTATGAATTTTAACTTAGAGTTCTCGACCCGCCATTGGATTTCGGAAAGAAGGTTGCAAGATGTATATGGAAGATAGCATAGGGTAAGTAATACAAGGGCGTTAAAAATAGATTTGGCTTAATATATAATCAATGTAGTATGAGTTTGGATAACTTTGTGAAAGTTTTGAAGCCTGAGTATCTTGGTATTGGATGGCTCAAAGACAATTAAATGGTAGAAATTTATAAATCCGAGTTCAAAGGAATCTCTGGAATAAACAACATTGTAGGCTCAATGAACACTACTCGCGTATGAATTCAAAATTAAGATTCATGATTTTTTTTAATGAATATCATGATGATCAACTTACAAAGCGTAGCAGCGTGCATCATAATCAAGTGCTCTTCAAGGTGTTCTCGATCATAAGTAAAAGTTTGTGGTTTTTGATTGGCGAACCTGGTTGCTTAAGTGAAAGTGTATACAAGATCTCCACTGCGTAACAAGGTTAATGATCAGTATTTTCAAGGTGTTTGGATTGTAGGGAACAACATATTTTATTCGATGAATAAAATCCTTGTTCCTTACATACATTGTGGCCACCTGACTCAAACACAACTAATATTGATACTCAACTCCACCAGATTGTGTCTGTATCCAGGGAGGCATTTCTAATATTGAAGTCAAGGTGGCTTGCTTTTCAAAAAGAAAAAATTTAACCAATGTTGAAGTCATACAGGTTACTCTCCAAGCATGTTGTATCTTGCACAATTTCTGGAGATAAATATCATCCCTCAAATGAGTGTCCTATCAGAGATGGCAAGCCAAGAAAGAGATGAATTTGTTGAAAACTTGTGGAGGAATTTGCATCCTTGGATGCTCGTTTGTAAATTTGGAGAATCATACTACGTATTGTTCTTTCCTTCTCGAGGTCAGCATTGAATTCCTAAAACACTTGTAATTGAGCTGACACTAGTAAAAGTACAGGTTGAACAAAGAAAAAATTGGTTCCATTTTAAAATTTTAAATCCCTTGAATATAATAGGTTACAGTATTTTCTCACAAATTAGATCATCTACCATGAGACTCATCGTCTTGTTACTTTATGAGTAAATTTGTATTGATTCGGACATCTCAAAAGAAACCGAAAATGTGAGATTCATGTTTGCTTTTAAAAATTACTGAAAAAATGCAGTAAGTTAAAATGGGTTTCACCCATAAATATGTATCCTATGCAAACTGGTACGAGATGAACCTTGCTGGTCCATCAAGTCTGTGAAGAATTTAAATTTGTTTGTGGATTTTTGTAAAATTCCAATCAGAATGTAAAATAAAATATGTTAATTAATATGGATATCCTTACTCGTTGGCCTCAACAAGTTAGCGAAACAGGAAAAATGAAATCTTGTGTAAAAGGTATTCTAAGTGTTGCTTAGAACCAAACATTCCTAGTTTAAAGAACGTGTGTTACCAAGCGCTTACTGATCCGGCCTAATTAATTTTACTTCACCAAAGTAACAATCTGAACACAAGGTCGAATTGCTTTTCTTTGTTGGTATTTCTAGGTCTTAGACTTAATTGAAAAAACATTACAAAGTTTCTATCAATAATCTAATTTTAAGATTGATCGTTTCAAGAACAATACAATCCATCCAAGATACTGGATCAAGGATGCTAAAATCCTACACTGTTGCTGGATTTCATCTATTTATATTGATCGTCGAGGGAGGTATAGCTTAAGAATTACGCGATCTTTGATTGGGGCTCAAACAAGTTCGCGAACTTAGAAAAGTCCATGAGTTGCTCCGTGTCCAATCATAACTTCTTGAACCACTTAGAACCACAAGTCGCTAAGATAGTGAAAAGATTCGCCCTGAGTCATAAGAAGGTTGTACACCAAAATATTGGGCATTGATAATCGTGCACATGTTCGTATTAGGTATGTGAACTTTAAACTAAAAAAAGTGGACATGAGTTTCGAAACATTAGTATGGTTCGCAATAGGTACACAAACCATGATATATACTTGGAGTTCAAAAACGTTTCACTCTAGCATGGTTCACAAATAGGTCTGTGAACATGTTAGCTTGAGTACTCAGTTCCGAAACCCAATGGCTTAGCCATTGTACATCAACAAGTGCTCCTTATCAAAAGTTGTGAATCTTCATACACAAGGGTAAATTAAGTGTTAAGACTCAAAGAACTTTCTTTTTTCAATACTTCTTACGAAATTCAATATAAAACAACATCGACTGTCAAATTGGTAGAATGGTAATCATGAGATCGAGAAATAATCCTAACCTTTTGACGAGAGGACGAAAAATAAACAACTGTATAAGTCGGTCGTCAATCTTCAATTGGTCTTCATCTCAACACTCAATATATCCTAGTATGAGAATAACATTGTAGACTAAATCAAGGATTGTGTTTTGACAACTATACTTGAAACTCCCTTGGAATTTATTCTGATGATGAAGTTCAGATTCTTCCCAATCCTCCAAAGCCTGTTCCAGAGGTGATTGAGATTTCTGAAAGTGATGAGGAATCTGTTGCACTAGAACCTGTAAGAGAGATTCATGTTCCCACACCATTGCCCCCAAGTAGAAGATGCAGAGTAAGTCATGGTTGTTATCAACATTTGTCATGCAGACTCGGACGTTGTCGATTCAGCGGAGGAGGAAATCAAGGGATTGAGAGTACTTCTAAAATGCCAGATTGCCTATTCCCATTTCTACTGGAAGCCAAGTTGTTAATCCAGTGCAACATCAAGTCTCTCCAGAACAAGGAAGTCTCATGTATTTTCTTCTCCTCTTCCTGTGAGAAATAATCAAGTAAGGCCTTATGCTTCTCCTGAAAGTGCTATCGTTGTTATGGGAACAAGATCTGCTCGCCGTATAGCTCAACTTGAACATGAGTTTGTTTCTTCTGCTGCTGCATCCGTCCATGAATGAACTCGAAGTCGGTTTGCTGAAAGACTTCATCGAATTGAGAAATTAATAGACTAAGATTAATAGTAATGAAGACGTAGGAGAAGGCTGTTTTCTTTAGATATTTGTAATAGATTGTAATGGAGTGAATGTTTATGGAACTAGTAAGAAAAGATGGTTTAAATTTCCTAGTATTGATATTAAATTCCTAACTAGAAGCAAAGCTATACCAGGAAAGCTTCAGATTGAGACAATAGAGATGAAACAATCAGAGAACTATGAAAAAATTTAAGAGAATCAGAGAGAAACTGAGAGAATCCGTAGCTAACAAATAGAATCAGAAGAAAAAAGGAGAAACCCGAGTCGCAGAGCGAAGATCGGAGTAGAGAGAGGACCTATCAAAGACTGAATTGACGAAATTAAAACTGAATTGGTGAAATTATCTAACATACGTTCAGAAAGAAATTTTCAGAAATTATATTATCAAAGTATGAACTGTCGAAAGCTCGTGCCCATGACAGTCGTGCCCTAGTTATCCTACTATTCGTCTATCAAAATATTGATAAATGATCTATGCAGCTGTCTTAATATCCATCTATTAAAATTTGTTTAAAAAAACAATTACCCGCCGCACCTGCTCATCGGCGGACATCAAACTCACCGGGTAATGGACTGGATGCCGGTTCAATACCGCAACCAGATGCGGTTAATCTCTAATCCGCATTTAACAAACGGGGGCCCATGCTGTTCCTTTTCTAAGACTCATGGTGTGTGGGCCCCACCAATCAGGATTAGCAGGGGGGCCACCAGTGTGTGTGAGACACGGGATTATCCCGGGATTCTCTCCCCCGGGATATATATCATCAGCGGTCCGAAATTCGAATTAGATAAAAACTTTAAATTCCTTCTAATTTTCATTTAATATCCCACTCGATGTTTATCGAGCTACTAAAACCCTTTCTTTCTCTCTGAGTATTTCTCATAATTCTTTCATCTCGATCATCAGTAAAACCATCAAAATCGTATAATCTTGTTCATGGAAAGTAACATTCCTGGCGATAGACTAGTAGGATCGGACATTCATGGCTTCATTACTTTGAATGGTACATAAATTTCTTGATTTTTTTTATTTTAATTTTGTCTTTTAAGTTCTTGATTACTTGATCTTTTACTTTACTATATGATGAAACTGCGCATGTAAATTTGTCTGAGTGGCATATCCACCAAAATTCTTGCATAAACCCTAAAGGCCATCAAGAATTATGATTTTACCACTGTATACTACGCATTGGGGGTATAAAATTAAGGCATTTGCTGATTGATTTTTATTGTTTGTTTTGATTTGGGTAAATTTCTTGATTTTTTAACTTTTGTTTTGTCTTTAAGTTCTTGACTTCTTGAATTTTTACCATGTTGAAACTGCCCATGTAAATTTGTCTGAGTGGCATTTATGGGTAGTGGATGCACACTAAGATTCTTGCATAAACCCTAAAGGCCATCAAGAATTATGATTTTGTTGCCATTTCTAGTGTATTTGCTGGATATTGTGAATGCTGATTGTCGATTGATTTTTATTGTGTTATTGTTTGTATGGGTAGATTTACTATGATGAAACTGCGCATCTAAATTTGTCTGAGCGGCATTAGCCATTTCCACTGAATTTGCTGGATATTGTGAATGTTGATTGATTTTATTTGTGAATTGTTTGTATGGGTAGATTTGGATAAAAACAAGTTACTGGAGGATGCAAAAACAAGGTGGTTCCGACCGAATGAAGTTTATGCAATATTGTGTAACTATAAGTGTTTCTCTGAAATTCAACGCAATACAAAGTTACACCTTCCAAAAGGTAATTTGATTGCTCGAAATCGTAGAATTCTTTTCTTTTCTTGTAAGTACATTGTAGATGAACTTGTGGAACTGGTTTTGTTATCAAATTCATGTACAGGTGGAACAATTGTGTTGTATGATCGTAAAACGCTAAGGAATTTTCGCAATGATGGGCATGATTGGAAGGAGAAAAAAAATAGCACGTATGTTCAAGAAGGTCATGAACATTTAAAGGTGCAATTCACACGATTATGTTTTATTTTTAACTTACGCTGGTAGTAAATTGAAAGTTAAGCTCATTGTTGTTTACTATGCTGTCTTTATAGATATTTTGTTCTTCTGCTCTCAGGTTGGTCAGCTGGAGAGAATTCACGCGTACTATGCTCTTGGCTTGGCTATTCCTAACTTGGCTCGCAGGTGTTACTGGATACTTGATAAGTATGTATGTGAACTTGATTACCCATGCTTTATTTCAGCAATTGTTCAGGGGAAACAGGAATTCAATACTTTTGATCTTGCTTGTCAGGGATCAAGAAAACATTGTCCTCGTTCATTATCGTGAGTTGGAGCAGGTGCAAAGTTCTCCTATTACATCTGCTAATTCAAATTCTCCTTCAGCTCACTGCTTGAATGCATCTAGCACAAGTGAGTCTGGTTTTTGTACATTATTAACATAGAATCCAGTTTTGCTGAATCGACTATACTGCAACTTAGGACAAGATTAACTTGTTAATATCATTTGCTGCAGGTGGCGTCTCATACGAGCAGCAGAATCAGTACAGTATTAGAAACTCCAGAACTTGTACAAGTGGTTACTCTCAAGAAAGGAATACAACCTTTCAAACAAACTACTTTGAAAGTGCAACAGGAGGTGAATCGTCATCCATGTCCATCAAAGAGAGTTTGCAAACTGAAGAGAGCTTTGAAGTATTTATGGACTCTGTTATGGCCGATTCCCTAGACCTGATGATGAACCAATTGACTCTTCAATTCCAAGTGGTCACAATGAATCAAGTACTTCGATGATGGTGGATCACCAGCTGCACGCTTTCTAGGAGCCATCATTCATTATAACGGATCTCTCTCCTTCATGGGCTTATTCGACGGAACAGACAAAGGTATTGTAACTAGTAATTGGATACGTAGTGCTTATCTTAAATTGTACTGGAGACGTTTTTAAGAGTTGTTTCCATTCTGTTTTATTGACACTTGCAGATTATAGCAGTTGGATATTTCCGTGGAGCATATTCACTCACTAATAATACAAGAATATTTTGTGTCTTTGGAGATGTATGTTCTCCTGCTGAAAGGGTCATAATGGGGGTATTCCGTTGTAAAGCTTTTCCTCACGACCCTGGATTTGTGAGTTTTTATTTGAGTGTAGACGGTAATACACCAATTAGTCAAGTTCTGAGTTTTGAGTACCGCTTTCCTCCAGTAGAAAGGATGGCTTTATTAAATGAGCATCCCAAGGGTGAGGAGTTTCAACTTCAGCTAAGGCTTGTTAACTTGCTCTTCTCTTCAAGTAACAGCCTTCGTGTCTTGTCAAGAAAGTCAACATCAGCTCATTTAGACAAAAAGTTGGTCCCATGGATAAGTTCAAGTGACGATAAAGATTGGGAATTCTTGGAATCACTTCGGCAAAACAAAATCCCTATTTCACAAGGTAAAGATATGTTAACGCAACTCACTCTGATGAAGAAGCTAAAGGAATGGATCTTAGAGAGAGTGGTTGAAGGGAGTAAAACAAGTGCTCGTGATCATCAAGGTCGAGGAGTAATCCATCTTTGCACTATCTTGGATTACAAGTGGGTTGTTCAACTGTACTCGCGTTCAGGACTTTCACTAGATTTCTGAGATGCATTCGGCTGGACTGCCCTACATTAGTCTGCATTCCATGGGAGGTAATATTTCTTATCTGTTTTGAAAATTGTTTGTTAATTAACATGAAATAAACAATCAAAAATATTTACACCATAAAATTATGAGTGTAGGAAAGAAATGGTTGCAGTTCTGTTATCTGAAGGAGCGGATCCAAGTCTGGTTACTGACCCCACTTCAGAATTCCCTGGCGGATGCACAGCTGCTGATATTGCATCCAGAAATGGCCATGAGGGTATAGCTGCATATCTTGCAGAGAAGGGACTGACAACACAATTCTTGCGCATGTCCGTCTCCAAAAATATAAGTGGCTCCCTTCAAACCAAGAAATCTTATCCAGTTGACCCTGCCAACCTTAGCGAAGAGCAGTTATGTCATAATGATGCGTCTGAAGCAGTCGTGACATCTACTGATTTAGCATTAAGTATACAGTCTGCTTTCTTGGAGGACCTTGTGAGCAAGAGAAAGACAGGGGCAGTTCAAGACACTGATGAAGTACTGCCGACCTAGCTTCTTTTGGCTTACATTCCTCATGAAGTGGAGACCTAATGCTAGGCCCAGGAGAACTTCAGGTGATAACTCTTTCTGTCTATCTTTGTTAACTCCAACTCACACAACCATTAGAAAAATTACTTCAAGTAATCTCCATGTTATGCGATAATTCCACTTGAGTTTGCACAATTTTGATATCACAATGTTTCTCTTTTGCGGTGATTTATGTGTAGGCTAATTTCCGAGGTCACCATGCACGTAATCAATATAAAAAAATCATTTGGGCTGTTGGAGTGCTTGAGAAGGTGATCCTAAGGTGGCGTCAGAAGAGAAAAGGCCTGCGAGGGTTTATTGCACCCCAATTAACACAAACCACGCCAGTAGAAGACATGACTCGATCAGAATATGGTCTTTTATATAGACAGTCGCAAGCAAACTGAAGAACGTGTCGTGATATGTGTCCAATCTATGTTCAGGTCAAAACGAGCTCAAGAAGAGTATCGGATGATGAAGTTGACCCATGATCAAGAAAAGTTAAAAGCTGGTTCAGGTCAAAACCAATTTTCTGCCCTTTGAGTTCCTGTAACTGATCATTTACCCATTGCTTGTGCAGTTGGAGCATGATATAGATTGTGATATTAACCTAGCCGACAAATGCAACAGATGACTGCACATTAGTTACATACAGTTCCACCTCACTAGTTTAGCTTCACATGTTGACAGTGAAATTGCAGTAGGCAATTGGTACACACCCATTCTTTTGTATATCATGTACAGGGTTTCCCATTTTGGTAACTGATGTAAAACGGGAACCACATTGCATATAGCAACTATATTGTCTAGACATTTTGAGTAAAGTTTTAGTAATACAATTGATCCAGAATCTTGAATATCAAAATAAAATAAAAATGAAGGAGGCATTCCCCCAAAGAGTTTTTTTTTTTTGTTTTTGTGGAGGGGAATTTGTTTACCCAAATTTGATGAACTCATCCAATTCTTTTTTATCAGACTGTCAGACAAAGATATTCTAGTCTGATGGTTTTGGTATTGAGCTTTTGTCCGCCTGAGCACTAACTGCACAGTTAGATGTTCCTGTTACTATCACCTACAGGTGTGCCCAACATGGTTTGAGTGCTTTTCTTGTAGTATGTATTGTTGAAGTTAGCCAGGGATAGAGCAGAAAGATTTCTGATTGGTAACCTTAAAACTCCTGGGAATGTTCTATGCATGGTCCCAATAGCTTGCATAAATAATTGACCTGAAACAAATAAAAGACACTGCAAAGCCCCTCTCATCCTCTTCTTTACTGTCTCTGACAAATTTCAATGCGAAGAACTTCATCACAAATTTCAAAAGTTGCATAAATAATTGACCTGAAAAAAAACAGTGACTAAAATTGTCAGAAAAGAAAATATATTTTTTGTTTCTTTTTTGGTGTTGAACAGCTAGCGGCTCTTCCCGTACTAGCGGTTGCCTACGTACTCAATTGAGAGATCAAGCACTCAAACGTAGTTCTAAATTACATTACAGTACCAGAGCAAGCAAATAAAACTGTTTTCTACAGTAGTACATCAATATGCAGTCATCATCCTTGGCCTCTGCGCAGTGTGGAGCTTCTTCAGTTGTCGAAAAGTAGACTCGATTCGCGACTTCACAGTTTTTCCACGGTTCTTCTTGGCAGCACTGCTGCACCCTTGCTTTTTCTGACATGGAAACTGGACGATTTGGATCCGCTTCTGTCTCTTCACATCAGCTACCTTTTCGTATCCGTCATGTAGTTTTCTTTTGGCAAGTTCAATCTTTTCTTCTGAGAATTGGTCTTGATCATACTTCTTATCTTGGTGATTGGTTGGCGCTGCTAATAGAACTTCTCTCAGCAACTTCAATTGCTTTCCCTTTCCTGCTGCTGGTCTAGCACTTGTTCTCTTAGCACCTTGATCAAAAAAGCCTCCGAGGTCTGTATCCTGCATATTGTTGCTGCTGCTGCTGTTCATCATGTTGGAGACCTTAGTCCCACATTGCTTAGACCCCCTAACTAGGA